>JAQFXZ010001475.1:0-11889 GCA_034694025.1 Ceratophysella scotica | reverse complement strand
TCGAAAATACGACGGAAAACTGAATCGTATTTTACGAACGTCAATGACTTGACAATTTGGTATTTGACCAAAGTGAGGTGTAGAATTACAGACAAATTACTTAGTATATTAACAACCGCAAAGTAAACTTGAGATCCACCAAGCACAAAATGTCTCATATTACTCGTATAGTTGTATTTCAATTCCCATTTGGAATTTTTATTCCAAAAAATTAGTTTTCAAGTCGATAACTTCTGTAAAGAACTTATACGTTCATGGCTTACTCTGCTGATAGACTACATATGGCTTCGAATTTGCGGTTCCGAATATGCTGAGACACAAATTCTTTGCGTTTGATAAGGTACAACTCTATGATTTCGACAATCTGAGAACCTACATAAACCCATAACGACTTCTGTGCAAAAAACCATGAAGCTAAAAATATGGAGACTAACGACAATGATGAAAAGTCCTGCTAAATTTGTTTCGAGCTTTTGTGTTGTGTTCATGTCCTTAACATCCGTACTTGAAAACCCCAGCTCGAGCCTCGTTTTCCTATAAAACACTTCATTCCACATTTGATAAACACCGGAGCTTATGATACTTCCCATTCTTTGATTGATGAGCTCGCCAGCAGCAACTGGAATCATCCAACCGTAGCTCTCAGAAAAGAAAATGTCTCTGCCCTTCAAAAGCTTAAATCTATTCTGATTACGATGTAAAAGTCTTTCAAGTTCTTCAGCGAATCCGACAAAAGCTTTCTGAGAGCAAGACGACAGATACTCGAGAACTGCATCTTCGGAATGAAATATGCGCATGTTTTCCCCTACATCTCTTAGCGTTTTAATCTGGTCAATATTGAAGTTCTCCTCTTCAGGATAGCCAACGGTGAACGAAACTTTATTACCAAAACTCGAAGTGGAAAAAAGTTTATTCAGGTCAGACTCAATGCATGGTTCATTCGGATTGGTCGGCGTCGGTTCATAGAATTCACTGGGAATGAATTTAACCCCGTTATCATGATTGCATTTACTGTAAAATGCGATCCGAGCAAGGGCTCGCTTGAAATAAGGTGTGCTGCTTTTCAGAGCTACAGGACTGGGTAGTACTGCTATAGAAAAGCCTAGTAGCTGACGAATAAATTCGAAGGGGATAGCGGATGGAAGCGGAGACGTAATATCTGTCGTAAAGATGCTCTTGTAAATGTTGCCCAAAATGAGTGAAGTGAAGCCCAGTATACAAAAATATAGTTTCCAGCCCCGTCTTAAACGTTGATTGATTCTATAGCTGCTTAACTCATTAAAACCATTCTCGAGAAGGACAGAAATGGAATAGAATCCAAGATTTGACACAATATTCCCTATTTCTTTTAAATTTTTCCAATTTTTGCGTGGAACTCCAAGCAGGAGAACTAGAGTTATTACAAGCACTGCAAGGGAACCAAAGGCCCAAATGTAGGAATCAAATGGTTTCAAGTAGTATTTCACTGATGGACCATGCATCAGTCCATGACAAGTGACAAAGTTAAAGGAGAGCTGACTAGAAGTGTAGAAAGTGTAGTGGTGCCCAATCTGATAATGCAAGAACGGAGTGCCGTATACGATGTCCTTGGTGTATATAGCATTTTCGGGTTCCACTAGGCCCGCTTGTACGCCTTCGTCATGAATCTTAAATGAATCTGTAACATTTTCGGGAACATTTTCGAATAGAATAGCCTGGATTATTCGGATATACTGGATTTTTTCACGATACTTGAAGTAGTACTTGGTTTGACTCATGTCCTTCATGAAACGGAGGTTAGGATGTGAGCTGAGTATAAATTGACGCGTTGTCGCGTCATCATTGTATCCTATTGGGAGCTTAATTAAAACCGAATAGAATTTGCAATATTCGTTAGCTTGTTTCCTTTGAGCAAGTTCCTCCATTTGACTCCTGTAAGATGTTTCGTAGTGGAACGGAAGACGTGCGTAAGTAGAAAGAAAGTTGTCACGATCACGAGCACTGCAATCTGAACAGAATCTGCACAAATATGTGAACTCACGTGATGTCAACTGGCTTTTGCCGTCTTGGTCGTAGTGAAACATGAAGTGCTCTATATTTCTCATGTCAGACCGGAGGTTGTGCCCGATTTCCCTGAGCAGATCCAGATCTTTTTCAAGTTCAGTGTCATTAGAAAGGACGAAGATAGTGATGGAATAAGTCCATTTGAATACGTCCAGCCCTCTTGAGAATGGCCGCGAGTCGATAAAAGGTGCAAACAGTTTTAAATCGGACAACCAGATTGTTGGAGTATTGTTTTGAATTTTGGAGGGTGGAAACACGAAGGAATGAACAGAGCAAAATGTATATTTTCGAGGGAAGTTGTACTTGTCTATTAATCTACTATACAAATAGTCAGAACTGTTCAAAGAGTACAGTTCCACGGGTACTTGAATGAGCCAATGTCAACGCTAATTGAACCTGTTGCTTCAAGGACTTGGATTAAAACGAAGCAATCGGAAAAGTCTGCCAGCGTTTCGTTTATATTTAAGCTGTAGAAGGTTGTTGCACAATGAACTGATATTAGTATATGTGTCAGTAGCAGACAAAACCAGGGTAAATTCAACATAACGGTCGTATTATTGCCAGGTGTGTTTCACTGGTCTAGCTAACGTGAATGTGAATGAACGATTATGAACAACGCAGTCGTATTTTTGACACGCACGGCACAAGCTCAAATACTAAATACAAAGACTGAACCGAAGAGTATCCTCCACTGATCGAAATTATTCATGTTGATTCAAGGCTCTAATTTAATATTAATACACCTCAAAACGAACAGGAAGCATGACCAAAGGTGATTGAAATGGGCGTTGTCAGTTACGAGGGAGGTATGGGAGCGAAACGAACATGCTCGACGACTTTTAGAATTTATTCTAGAATTAAGCAAATTAACTCGCCTTAATCAGAAAGGTGTAACTAGTTGTAAACAATTATAAGCTCACTCTGATCTAAGTCTATCATTTCAGCTAAAGCTCTTCAATTATTTGCTTGATGATTGTATGTTTGGGGCAATAAAACGATTCATATTCGGTATTCGTGAATATCAATATCAATTCAAAGAGTTACTCTTCACATGCAAGTTTCAGGAATGCATTTTCTATTACGTTCAGCTACATTGCATTCACAGCATATCGCTATTTATGGCAAGCGGTTCCTCGGAATAATTAACTTTGCCATGAAACACGTGGCTACTGGTTTAAATAGTTGATATTCTTCTGGAACTATTTTTCATTTCCTCGTCGAGCTAGGATTCTAAGGTGAAAACAGCATAACCAGGTGCTAGAGTTGGCTTGGCGTGGTTTTATTGAAACTTTATTCAGACTTTTTGCGCAAAACAAATTCAGCACTATCCAGTCCAGAGCTCAAAACAAGCTCAAGCCTTGCAAAACCCTTTGGAATTAATAAAAAGGTTGAATATGCTGTTTGCACTTCTGTCAAATGGTGAAGTGCTTTCTAAATATGGATAACTTTTCTACATCTGGCACAGCCAGTATTGTCTTTAGGTTGAGCAGAAGTATTCTATGTGTGTATCTAACGGCCGGTGTGAAGGAGTGATTCCAATCCAATCCAATCTGAAAACTGAACTACGATAGTATGCACGTGAAATCACTTCAAGCGTTAAGCCTTCTTCTGTAGAACAAACCAAAGTGGAAGCCTGGATAAAGGGGAATAAAGGATTGTAAACCAAACTACGCGTCCGTCCAGTTCCCATGTTCTAAAATTATTGGAACGTGTCAAAAGCATTGCAAACGCAAACTGGCCCTCCATTTATTTTGATTTGATTAAGCGCTAAAAAAAGTACATAATAGGAGTATTTTATATTCCTGCGAATCGGACAAACATTCCACAATTACACATACCACAGAGGTGCGTGGTATGATTCTTTCATTTCATTCCGCTTTTATACAGGTAAAAGCGTAATTCTATACGACTTGGAGATATGTAGATTGTAGGTAGTATAGTATAAACCTCAAACCGGGATAATGATTGAATTCACATTACAAAGAGAACTCAGGCTCCTAGTCCTAGTTTTATTGATATGAAACTATTTTCCAGAACTACTACTAAAACACCTGTTTATCTACTGAATAGTTTGTAATTTAAAAGGAGGGCCTGAAGAGACCGAACATCAAACAAATTCTACTGCATTTCAAAACGACTATGAAATACTAAAATTTTTAACAGCATATAATCCCTGTTCTTGAAAATATAAATTTCAGAATGAACTTGTTTCTGTACTTTTTGATTGCACTCGGTCTCTTCAAAGAAACTGCGTTATAAAAGTAGGTCATCAAAGTCTGACTAGATCTCAGAAAAAGATGCAGTAGACGTTTCAAAAAACTGAAAGTTGTTTGTACCGTTGAAGATTTATGTAAGGAAACTCCCAGACAGCTGCAGTCGACGTCGCAGAGTGTGTGTGAACAAGGGGGAGACAAGGAAGGAGTGAAACCAAGTGCCGTGCCATAGCTCAGTGGTAGAGCAACCGAGCGTTTATCGGGGGCCCCAGGTTCGATTCCTGGTGGCCGGCTGGCTCACTTTTTCCTTGGTCTCATTACATTTAGTATAATACTTGTTCTAGATTGTGACTATCATTATCCGCCCTCACGAACACGAAGACGAAGATAATGAGAAATTTCAGGATACGGTCAGGAAAATGAACGCTTGGATTCCGGATTCGGATGGCAATGTTATAGTTTATGATGCTAAACAGATGAAATCACTTAAGGCGACACCTGTATATCTTCCTAGCATACTTAATTACTACTATAATATAGTACAAACATATTTATACCTACGTATGTCGAAGTGTAAAAACTAATTTGAAGATGAAGAGGCGGTGCAAAACAGAAATTTTATTGCTATTAATTTAATAGTAAATTCAAATACGAGAACTAGAGCTGAGCAGCGATCATTACCCTCATTACCCTGACGATGGTGGTGTACTAGAGCATTCTGGATCCAATTTTTGTATAAAGTCGATTTTCGGATCTTGCTCATGGCTTATCTTTTGAATATTAGCACTGCCGATAGGTTCCGCGTAGAGATACAAGACAAGCTCCTGACCCGGAACTTCTTCACAGTTTAGCTCGGATTTGGGAAAGGTGTACTTGAAGTAATTGGAACTTTGGGTTTCAGGGAGAATCTCCACTCTGTCAAACACTGCAGAGATGTCAACCGGTGCAAAATCATTGCTGGATTCAACCTTCAAACGATAATCGCTGTTTTTGGACGAAGCCAGTCCACTGTCAAAAAAACCGGAAATGCTGCAGGAATCGCCATTGTCCTCGCTTCGAAATCCAAAAAACCCGGATACAGAATCAGGATCAGTTGGAACGAATTCTGCAAACGATTCGGCAGCGTCATCAAAGTTTTCCTATTCAGAGATTAAGAAGTGGATCAGCAGATTAAAATTGTGCTTTTGGTATTAATTACATATTCTATTCTTGGAAGGTAGAAATTCAGTAAAACGTCTTTAAGAGTGAAACCGCTAACATGCAATAAAAAATCAACGGGCGTTTCACTCTTATGTGATTGTTGTTAAGTTGGCAATTCTTGTTGAACTTACCAATTCAGATTCTTCAGAGGCAAATGCTGCTGAAATGAGTAAAGCCAAGCTTAGAATTCTTGAAAGACGGTAAAACATCTTTGCTACAATTGGATTTCTTCAATTCTGAACAGCAATGTATGAACGTTTAGGATTTGGTTTAAGCTTGCTTTAGGGTTTGGCTGGTTTGAAGTTGCTAGAAATCGATGTAAGTCTTTACTGAGCGGAAAGCTAGTCAACCCTGTGCAATTTATCCTATTCGATTTGATATTATCTCTGCTTGGATATAATTAGGTGTTCAGCTAAAAAAATGGATGGCACACCAGAAAGAACAAGAGCCCGATTACAGTAGGGGGAAATTGAAGTAATTAAAATATCGTTTGTGGTTACCGGCTTTTGACTACATATGCAAATACACGTGTACTGTAAAATTCAAACTGATCCTAATGGAGCTAATTTGCTAATAAATATCTAACGATTGGACTTCATATCAATAACCACATCCGAAAAATTAATGAGTCGACAAATTTGCTAACCTGGTGATGATATCGTTTTTCATTAGCATGTATCTGTATCTCTAATCCCTATAAATAGTATATCTTATTTAGGTATAGCAAGTAAGTGAGACATGTGAATTGAATACAGTATGCATAATTGTCGGTTAAGGTCATAACTGAGCCATATATGTTATACGTTTCTTCCCAGCGTTTTAAGCCCATTGTCGACTGCAAGATATTGCCGCATCCAATTACCATGTCATTGCTGCTTTCCGTGGATTGTGATTTAATTTCAATTCACTTTACGTTAAGTTTACGTTTAACTAAAAAAAAAGAGCTGAAAAATTAGGGTCTACGGCGTTCCGAAGAACCGATTGGGAAAATGGAAGGAAAATGCGGAGGCAGCCCTGGGGAAACCAACATTGCATGGGGTTTGGTTTACTTTGACCTACTTGTTTGACTCGTTTGTGGTCGAACTGCAGAATTTCGCTATCGCTATACTTTAGTTCTTGAATAGCTGAATATTTATTGTCTATGCAAATACCGAGAAGAATTATATTGCAAAAACCAATGTTGATTTAATTTTGTTCATCAGACACAAGACGCAATTTTTAAGATGTGCTAGAATATTTTTACTCAATCGCGTTAATAGGTGCCCTAGCAATTGGGTCACCCTTGAAATAAAGAACGATTGTCTTTCCAGGAACTTCTACACAGTTCAGGTCAGCATTTGGGAAAGTTTCGTGAAAGTAGGTGGATCTTGGAGGCGTGATCTTGACTGCTTGGAATATTTTTGACAAGTTGAATGACATATTCCCAGTGTTGGATTCAATTTTCAGTTTGTAATCGGCAGGGTTTGAAGAAGTAAGCCCACCATCGAAGTACCCTGAGAACTGGCAGGAATCCTTTTCATTCTTATGAAATCCGAAGAACCCGGCGACGCCGGAAGGATCAGATGATGGCGGGACGAATTGTGCAAATGCTTCCGCAAATAGAGCATCGTCTTCAACTTTGTCCTAATAATATTAAATATTCATCGATAACTCAATTATGCCAAAAATCATATATGAGCAATGGACATGAACCAAAGATTTGTAGAGTGGATGGTCTAGTACTAAATGCTTTTGACTAATTTTTTTTATATGCGCTCAAGTCTCACAAGGCTCGAATTGTATTCACTGTATTATTAAAATGTAATAAATCGATAGTTATCTTACAATCTGAGACACTTTAGCAGCACCAACTGTTGAAGCGAGTAAAGCGAAGCCAAGTAGGGCTGCAGCACGTAGCCACATCGCTAGACCGTTGTGTTTCAACATAATTAAGATGATAATTCGTCCAGGATCTTGAAACAATGATATCTTGCAATGTAAACTTACCTCCAACTGAGAATAGTGGATTCACTGCCTCTTCAATATATATCCTCCCAATGTCTCCAATACTCAGATTTGCCTTGCCTTTCTGCACAGGTACTTGATACTTGATACAGTATCGAGTATTGAATACCTAGCTAGTGCAAGAAATCCACAAAAAATTTATATAGTTCTTGAGTATGAATATTGATGAGATATCCTGTAAAAACCTGGAATTCATTTGACAATTTGATATTATCACTTCCCGCACGCTGCATGCTCAAAGGAGTGTGATCTGGCGACATTGATTTTATTGCACTGAAATGCCGCATTCAAATCGTACTTAATTATTCCTTAATACTGAGCAAAGGACACCGTAACCTTGCTCCCACTTACGTAATTGACTTACCTGGATGTGTGTACCTGGAGTCTGGAACCCTTACATCATTTAAAGTGTAAATGAATGTGAGAATACCGAACAGCTGCGCAACAGTATCAGTCTTGAAGTTTACTGAATGTCAATGCCAATCTACATACATACACTACATGGCTAACTAAAACTAATAATGGAGAATTTACAAGAGTTGAATTGAGAGTACAGAGACCTTCTTTTTTTCATTCTGCATTTATTTATACAATATGAAACGCATTTAACCTTCACCATCAAGTGCAATTTGTCAGCACTATTAGTTGACAATAACCGAACCATTTAGGCTACCTGCTGGTGGTGCCCGTACTGTACTTACGTATTCAAAGTCTAAATTGAAAAGTTCCGATAAACGGCATGAGGCAGCATGATCCATGATCCATGATGCGCATGCATGTGAGAAGGCTATTTTGATTTAATATAATACATAGTTGAATTCGAATACCTAGTTTTATTTTGTGTCATATTCATATCACAAAATCAAATTGAATCCATAAAACAATATTTCCGATTCACCACTGTTTGTCAGCAAAGTTACGCTATTGCTATTGCTCCATTGACCGTGCAATGCAGTATCGACAATACAATAGTATTTGGCTTTCTCAAATACAAGTGCAAAGTCCAAATGACCGGAAAACCACATTATAAAAAATATCTAGATATCATCAGAGTGGTTATCAGTTTATCAGTACATATCACTTAGATAAGTATATTAAATACAAAACTGATCCAAAGTAAGCTCTTCATTCAGCATAGCTTTGCAAGAGTGTTCCTTGGTGCTCCACGAATCCACGATGCATATTACGAAACGAACAATAAGTAAATTTTTTTTTTTGCAAATAAAGGGTGTACGTACACGCTGAAATGAGAATAAGAGTTAAAAAGTAGCATTAATTCTACATAGGTTACACACAACTGGGCACAATCATATTTATTGATCTAAACAGATAATCATTTTTCCTGAGAAGCTAAGAATGAGTTTAAGGTTAAGAATCTGAGGAAAAACTGATAGGAATTAGCTGATATAAATTCTAACTCAAATATTCGTGCTATAACTAATTCTTTAAATAGTATTGTAGGCGGTAGCCTCTGTTTGAACAAACTCCTTCATTTAACAATGACAGCGGGTCTGACAGTATAAAGTTTATAGGTTCAATTTTACAAAATTATAATTTACTTATAGTATGGACCACCCATTGCCCATACCAGTATTTTTTCATACAATGGTAAATTGATGTCCGTTATAATTTTAACATTCGTTTTCTTTTTTAGTTTTCCAATTCTGTCAACCACGCCCTGCGCTCTTGTGAATTCTCCTTCCAGTTCCACGGTGTAAAATTGCTTTTCAGATTTTCTGATTACCTGAAAAAGTAGTCCAATTTTAAGGAATTGAATATTTAAATATATTGAATTGCATTATTAAATCCGTACTTTCGGCTCAATTAGAATTGCAGCAGCTAAGGCATCCGCCGCCATCCAATTGTCCGTGTGAATTTTCAGGAATTTGGCTTCAGCTTTATTCATGAATGCTATTTCCTCGGTTCCAAGTTTGCCAAGTGTGTTTATTCGGAAATCCTTTAGTTGTGAATCAAACGTAAAATCTTCCGTCCATCGAATAAAGTAAACGCTTTAAACTTACATATGTGGACGTTGCTTTGTGATCACAGGTTTCCCATGGGACGACCGTCATGGGGCAAGTGAAAGTTTCGAGTACAATTCGGGCGGCTTCTGGGTCTTTCGCAAAATTGAATTCCGCCGTAGGAGTGACATTACCACTGGCTTAAATGTAACAGGATTCATTAGAGCACAGTGCAGTGAATGTTTTACTACATTTGAGTTAAACTTTACCACAAATGGTTCCACCGAGAATTACGATATGTCTCGGCTTGTTACTGATCTTTGGTTTCAACTTTACTGCAAGCGCCAAATTCGTCAACGGTCCAATGGCAAGTATTGTGACCGTTCCTTTGAGATTCGAAATAAACATTTATGCAAATGGTTAAGATTGGCTTAAATACTTTAGTACAGATATGTGCGACAGTATGGTTATGGAGTCGAAATTCGTGAGAGTCAAACCTTTAAAGGAATTCTCGAGAATGTCAATGATCACATTCACACCATCTTTTTCACGGTTAACCCTATTCACAACTTTGGGGAAATCAGAATCCCCGAAACCATCTTTCCCAAAATAGGGTGGATCTTCATTAAAAGCTTTGCTCGGAATGAGCGGGGCTTCCGCGCCGCGATAAATTGGAACCTGGATATACCGCGATAAAGATCTTGTTAGATGAGCTTAAAAATTCTAATATACTGGCACTTCTACTGAATTTAATTGAATATAATACCGCTTCAGCATGCGCTGCATTCATGATACGGGTAACATTAACTGTTACATTGTCAACGTTCGTGTTTCCGTTTACACAAGTCATTGCCAAAATATCTGTTTTGGGAATCAGAAGGGACTTCTGTGCCCGAAGTATTACGAAAGTAGCCCAGGCATCATCCAACCCAGCGTCATTGTCAATGATTACCAAATTCGGGGCCTTATGTAAGAAATTGTTAGTTGAACCAATTAATGACAAATTATGAATTTATGGTAAAAATTAAACCTAGTCCTAGCGTGTAATGGGAAGCTACTGAAACTTTTACCTCCTGGCCTTTCGGACCAAATTCCCCAAGATTTTCAGTGTCGTCGGGTTCCTCGGGATAGTTTGGTTTTGGAGCACGTCGCGACATTCTGGGGCTTGGACTTTTTTCGGAAAGAATGCCTGGATTTCTTTAGATCAATAAAGTTTTTTTTTTACGGAAGTTATCTCAACAACTGTGAACCTAAGAATTTAATAAGCCTGTGACTTAAAACAATCACCTTAAATAGGCTGAAGTAGGTACATAATACCTGACGCCATTCATTTCCACGGATGAGATTTCGTATTTGTCTTCAATGTTCGAAACTGTTCCGTTGGCCACCAAGAGTCCACCAGTGATTAGCCAATCCATCTTCTATTGCAATTAGCATCAGGCAACTTGACCCAAAATTCGAGAATGCAGATTACCTAATGTATTTTTTACTTAAGTAGCATGCTTCCAAAATATAATCACATGTGAAATATAGGTCAAACTTAATGGACTTTGACTTTGGAACCGGCACAAGTGCGTTTCAACGCTATTGTCGATTTGTATGATACTGACGACTGTGTCAACTAAAATTCGCAGAATTGTATATTACGTTTCGCCTTGTCTGGCTTGTTTGAGTATTCAGACAATCCCTACTTACCACTTACCACAGACTGAAAGTCATTTCATGCTTAAGTCTTCGGAATTTGTCACAACACGTTTTTCTATCCGGAAAACCGCATTACTTTACCTATTTGATTTGTCAAAGGAAGAACATTAGGTCGTAGACTATTGATTATCATCAACGATTTAAACTTTATTTCATATCGCTACTTCTCTACATAGCTTTCTCCCGACACTGTTTTCATATCATAATTCAATAAATTCCAGAAAAAACACACAAATCTAATATTTATGCCTTCGATATTTCTTAACGTCCTAGTAGAATACATCCTTCAAATTGTCTATTAAATTAATGCGTGAAAAAACAGTTGTAAGAAGATCAAAAAATATTAAATACATAATGTTATTTTCAATTATTATTTACTTTTAAACCCTGAAATTCAATTGCACTCGAAATGAAAACTGATTACTGGTACAATGCTTTTGTTTTGTAGGAGTAGCTCACTCATGTCACCTATTGTTGTATTTATATAACAACATAATTTGCAGATGTACCGTGCAGGTACAGAATAATTCCACATAGAATTGAGTATAGTATGTTTCATATTGTCGAGCAGTCTGTCTGTAACAGCTTTGACCTGTGTTTGGTGGGTTTCACCGATTGATTGTATTGTAACAAAAATCTCCATTTATTTGAATCGTCGCGTGGAGAGCCAATTCGAATTTCGCCTCTGCCGATGCTGTCTGTTAAACCAACCGAACCGCCCACCGCACCGTTCTTCCTTTCACTTCACACACGCTCTTTTACCA
>JAQFXZ010001474.1:0-11896 GCA_034694025.1 Ceratophysella scotica | reverse complement strand
TTAAATGCATTGAGCCCCCAACTATTTGAGCCCCCACTCATTTAAATGCATTGAGCCCCCAACTATTTGAGCCCCCACTCATTTAAATGCATTGAGCCCCCAACTATTTGAGTCCCCAACTATTTGAGCCCCCAACTAATTGAGCCCCCAACTCCTCTATAGGAACTTGAGCCCCACATTCAAATACATTGAGCCCCCTTCAATGCAAACTGAATTGGATAGGTTTGGCAACACTGATGGGGGCTCAGAGGGAGCTCAGGGGGCTCAAATTACCAATATCCGCCATGCACCCGTTCATTCGTTCATCACTTTACTTTCCAGTAGTAGTAAGTCATAAGTAGTTGGTTTTGGTAGTGCATAGTAGTCCATCCGAGTGAGACTCAGGCCAACAACACCAGTAACAGTTACGAACTGATACAAACAACGAACATCAACGAAGGGTAACAAGGGTTTAAGGATCCGACGTCGCTGCTGGGAAGCTGACAGCTCTTCATTTCGGCGGAGGAGGTGGCTGTCGTGATTTGGTAAAGTTGGCTTGTACCTGCGACTGTGAGTGATCCTTGTGGGATTTGGTGACTGACAAGAGCGTGGGTCGGATGGCGGATGAGACTAACATTGGCGGGGGTGGCTTCGAGCGAGATCATCAGTTTCAAGGCTTCCACGAGGATGTCATGCCAGGGGGTCCACCCTTCAGACCTAGGGCTTGGCGGTAAAATGCACTTCTTTTTCCTTCGTTTATACATACCCACTATGTGCTATGATATGATAATTATCAGTCATCGGTTGTCGGTCATCGCTATCACTTGTTGTCAGTTCGTGATACAGTTGGCAGGCAACAGGCAGCTTGCCGTCAGGTTGTGTCATACGCCAAAGTGCAAAGTGACAACGAGTTCTACAACTTTGGTCTCTACTCTATAACATTGAACATTATTCTTTCTTTTAAGTAAGTAATACTTGTATTTGTGTTTTTTAGAAAACAAATTGTAGAAAAGTCTCTGATCTCCCATGTACCATGCAAAAGCAATGGTCCAGTGAACTCCATACTCCAACCGTCAAGTTGAATCTTGTATAGCATATAGTGCATAGTATTACCTACCTAGATAGTAGTAGTAAGTACTTATGTATCGTATCTGTCTTTCCCACTTCCACCACTGACCAGCCTCTCTGCTCTCACCGCCTCACACATGCAACATGCAGTTTAACGTTCAATATTGTTAGCTTAGGTTTCCCGGCTATTCGTGGTCCACTAGGTCAAAGGGGGTGAGGGTGGTGTTGGTGGAAAGTAGGTTTTAGTATGATCTTAACCGTCACCGTAGTACATGAAGTAAGTGCAAAGTGAACCATGTTCTAGATACTACGTACATTTTGGTTGGATTGGACCTAGCAGTGCGCACTGAAAATAAGTTGTGTTATTTCGATGTTTCAGAACATTCTACGTCGAAATAATACAACTTATTTTTCTGAAAAAACTTAGAAATAAATTTCCGAAAATTCAAAAAAATTATAGAGGCAAAAAAGTTTTAGAATCTTGTGAAACGTCGAAAGAAAACAACTTGTTTTTTTTTTTTCAAAAATTTTTCAGTGCGCACTGCTAGGTCCAATCCAACCATATACTTTCCATCGAATTGTTATTCCATTAGTCGTAAATCAGTCATAATGAAACATCTTACTAATTTCGATTTTCGCCATTGTTCACTTGCCTGAAATGAATTTGTGGCTATCTACACACTTTCAGCATATTTATTACCTACTTATTTTCAATTGGTTTTTCTAAAATCCCACTTCCAACTTCTCATTATATGCAATCTGTAAACTCGAACACGGAAGGTGCATAAAGAGAATATTTCCGAGCTCCAGATTGGCATTACTTTTGTTTTAATCGAAAACTCAAACCGATCTTGGCAAAATCCAAGCACGACTTAATTTAAGACAAACAGAGCGGGGGACATCCTGACCGAATTTAGGATCGTAAATCCGAGGGACCTCAAAACTTTCGGGTTGAGCCCTGATTTGTGGAATTTTATCGAATTCTGAGGTCCGCAGTGCCTCACAGAGACCCTGATTCCTGATTTCTAGAATCTGATTGAATCTTAGGTCCGAAGAATTCTGTATGTTCGCGTATTTAATAAATCGTTCGTTGGGTCATGGTCATGGTTATTGGTTTCCCAGTCTGCATGACCGATTTCCGCATCGTCCCCAAATTGGCAAATCATGGCAAGCGTACCCAAACAATAACCCGCTATGAAGTATGACCATCACAAATCACAAAACAGCTAAGGAAAATCCAACTAAGCGATTTAAGTGCTTCGCTTTCACACTAGCAAAGTGGCACTACCATAAATGTTGTTGTGCAAAGAAAGACTTGCATGCATGTTGTAGCGTAATCTTTAAATTCAGGTTTTCGAAATTCGGATCAAATAATTATCCCTGCAATATTAAAAGGACACCTCCATCGACTTTTAAGACTTCAGTGAATTAAGCCGTAATAAATTCAATCCCGAATGGACTGGTTCGCTGATGTGTTCGGAATAAACAAGGTCAATGAAATCGTCGTTGGAACGGAACGGACGTCGTTGAATGCAAATTCTCAAAACGTTGTGAAAATTGTTGACGTTATTTGCGCAATAACTAACTTACACGAGGCTTTTAGTCAGGAGTTATGGTTTTCAATTTTCTCCGGTTTCCGATTGTCCTTCCTATTCCTTCCGAATTTCTCTTCCAACAAATTGGTGCCTATGAAGGTAATGCGTCAATTGGCTTTCAAACTATGTTCTATGTACACTATACCATATTCATTGACCCGCTGTTGTCGACCGCTCCAATGAACCACTCCAAATTCCAGTTGAAATTGAGTTTAACACATAGCCGTGGACGTAGGTGAGAGTTAAGAAATCTCCGTTAATTCAATTTTTTTGCTGCAGGGGAGAGAGAGGAATGCGGGGAGGTCGTGGAGGCTTCGAAGGTTTTCGCGGCATGATGCCACGGTTCGGGCGAGGAGGAGGGCGTGGCTTTATGCCTCCCATTGGGATGACTCGAGGTCGTGGTGGAGGAGGTCCCCTTGATCGAGGACCTGCGCCACATTTCCAACCACGAGGAGATGCACCTGTTAGACGACCCAGCTGGCCTGGTGGGGAGCAAGGCAATCAACATCTGGTAAGATCTATACATTATCCTTTTACTGTTTCTCAATTTGTACTGCCTTTCCAACGATGTGTTTATTTAAGTATCCCAAAAAAACTAAGAAATACAGGGTTGCCCCGATGCGGCCTTTTTGCCGCATCGGCCAAGGCCGATGCTTTCGAGCGACCCGCATCGGCGATGCATCGCCCAATTTTTTTTTCGTCTGCGAATTTAACAAAATGTTTAGCATATGCAATGATAGCCTACCACCATGCGAATGCGCAATAACACACAAAAATGAGCAAAAACTGACTAGTAAAAACGTGTCTGCTCATGCTGAGGAACAACATGAAATCTATTTCAAACGTCACATGGAATGTAGCAATAGCAAATAAAATTAAGAACCCACTGTGGGTTGTCGAGGTAAGGTGGAGCGGGCTCTCACGCATATACACCAATGGTATATTACAAAAAAGAACTCTGGCGCTTCGAATAGTTTGAGAGAGATTAGGTTAGGTTTGTGCCTGAACCGCTGCTGAGCTACAATATGTTAGGTTAGGTTCTTCCGAAAACTTCTGGAAATCAATTATTCATTCCTGCAAGTGTATTGCATCGAGTGTGTACCGTTGAGTTCAGCGTGTATAGATGTATACCGTAATATATATAATATGTTGTCCTTCCGTGAGTGAGGAACTTTAAAGACCTTGATTTATGATCTTGATTTAGGACTTAAAAGGATAAATAATTCGTTACTGGCCCCATTGATTAGTGCTTCAGATTAAATTAAGATATGCGGAAGCAATTCCGGTCTTGTGCACTGTTGGTGTTTTGAACGAATCAGGGCTCCTACTCCTAGACTACGCAAGCAGACTATTGTTGATTCCGGTTGTGGTAATCTATGAGCGTTTTCGGTTTCGAACTATGATGTCTATACTCCGAAACCTCGTTAGTCGGTCTGAGGGTCCGTTTTGGGTCGAAATGAGTAAAATTTGAGGGTGGCCCCGAAAAAACTTTGCGCGCGCAATTTTTTTTTAATATATTTTCTTTACATATAGAGTTGTAGATGTGGCATAAGGGTGAGCATATTCTCCTCGTTTAGTTTCTACCCCTTTTTCTTTAGCATGATTTCGATCATACATCATACAGCATAATGGGCTGCAGCATAGGTGATCGGATCGGTGATCTACCAAGAGCAAATCACCAATGGCAATGGTACCCAAGTCAGGACACTGTTCCGGCAGTTGAACTAGCATGTTCGGTAATGCCTGAGTAATTTGTGTCCGCGTGATTTGTGCAGGGTACTGACGGAGAGCGAGGTGGAGATGAGAGTGTTTGGGCCGAGGCTCGCGCGGCTGACGGAAAGTCGTACTTCTATCACACCGTTACCCGGGAGACGACTTGGGAAAAACCAGAAGGAGCAAACGTCCGGATCATCAAGCATGAAGAGGTATCCGTCTATGTTGTTCAGTAGAAGTTCAACTCGGCACAGTAGTATGTATTGGTGCTGGTGCTACTTAACCTAGCTAATTGGGGCTTTGCTACTACTCTATTCTGGAACTATATAGCAATATTTTATTGTTTAAAACATAATGCAATTTTTCAATTTCAGTGGATCGCAGCAGGCAAAGACAGATCCCGGATCGGGAAAAACGAAATTATGAGCCGGGGTCGACCAATCGGTGGTCCACAGAACATATTCAATGCTAATGGTGGGTCTGGAGCTCAGGGTCCGAACGGACCAGACATGCATGGTCTGTCCGGACCACGCTTCCAAGGCCCACCTGGAACAGAGCCTCATGGGCCATTAGGACCCCAAGTGCCACCTGGTTCAGAATTGAACAGCCCACGTCACCAGGTACCTCCTGGCACCGATGCGCACGGACAAGTCGGAACTGATCTGCACCGTATGGGAGAAATAAACGTGCCAGGGTCGGCACCCCCTGTGAGGAACTCACCTGATACAGGAATCCAAGGTGGCACTGGTTTGGTCCAAATTCGGAATCCTCCTGTAGGACATGGTCAGATCGAAGTGCTTTCTCAAACACATGGCGCGGCTCAAGGGACACCAGGGTTCTCCGGACATGGTCCGCCATCACATCACGGTCCACCAGGTAAACTCAGTCCAAGTTCCAGGGCCAGGCGCCACTAAGGTTCGAGCAAGTAAACTTTTTTTGGCGTCCATTTAGGGGTTGGAGGAAACATTGGTGGATCGATGGTATTGTCCGGCCCTCAGCCCGGACACAATCACAATCTGGGTGAGTTGAGAAGGTTCTACGTCAAATAGGCACGATCATCTGGGCGCCGTCACTTGGGTGCGGCAGATCTGGGCGCCGTCAACTGGGCGCCGTCAATTGGGCGCAGTTACATTTGGGTGCAGTCAATTGGGCGCCTTCGTTTGGGTGCCGTCACTTGGGTGCAGGCACATTTGGGCGCAAGTATATATTGAGCATTCTATGTTTGTTTCAAATTCCAACTGTACTGTATATACTTTACTTGAAGTCATTGGCAATGTTTTCAGTGTGTTTGGTGTGTAATTGTGAATATCCTGAAAATCTCAAGCATAACATTGCTCAGTTTGCTCCCAGATGTGACTGCGCCCAAATGTGTCTGCGCCCAAATGACGACACCCAAATGACGTCGACCAATAGACTGCGCCCAAATGACGACACCCAAATGACGTCGACCAATAGACTGCGCCCAAATATTACTGCGCCCAAATGTGCCTTCGCCCAAGTGACGGCGCCGAAATGTGCCGCACCCAAGTGACGGCGCCCAGATGACCGCGCCCACTTGACGAGTTGAGTTTCTGTGTCTGATTGTGAGCCTTCTGGTTAACTTGAAGGGAAACGGAATGTTTTAGTTGGGGCAGTTACGTGAGTTTCTATACGTATTACTATAAGGACACCTGCTCTGTGATACAGGCCTCGTTAGCAAAGGGCATGAAGCCCACTTATCTCGGTACAAGAGGACATTCTTATTACAAAGTGAATAGAATAGACGCGTTAGATTTTTTTTGCGCAGGCGTACTGCAACCATGCTGGGTTCAATTTTTTTTTTCAAAAGTGCTATTTGAGTCTGTAATTAATCAATTCACATATGAAATTGTAAAGTCTCAGCGGCTCCAGTTTTCCATAATTTTGCATTAAACATTCTAAAAACTCAAAATATCTGAGGAACTATTTGAGACAATTTTTTTCGCATAGGTTTTCCCATGCTAAGAAACTCCTCCGCCGAGGTTGAGCACCAAACCTTAACATTACGGTATGATTTTCGCGCTCTTGCTCTATGGTAAACTCTATGACTTCTAACGCGTCTATAGCGTTTTGGCATGCGAATTCGGGCACCATTTCCTTTCAATACGAGGATATGCCTAGTGTAGCGGATTACGCAGTGGAATAGATTGGACAAGGTAGAAGGAGATGATATGATTTTAGTCCTGGTTCAGTCAGTTGTTGCTTGATTTGAATATTCTAATTACCTATAGGATAATCATAATAATTTCGTTGACGCTCTCACCCGTGCCCGTTGAAATGCGCGTATGCTAGTAGGAACTAGAACTAGAGTTGTTGGACTATCATATTTGAGGTTTAGGACCAGGATTAGGGCTTGGATTTGATTCGAGATAAAACGAACTGGGCAAACTCGGGTCTGGGTCGATCTTCGAGGAGGTCGGATAAATATATTTTAACCAACATTATTTGTAGTCTTTGTTTGTAGTTTAGGTTGGGGTTGGAGTTACGCGGGCCACTTGTTGTATGCACTTATTACACCTTATTTTTAATAAGGAAAGTGTCTGCTAAACACCCGTGGTGTACTCTGGTTGGAATGAATCCTGAGTGGTTCTCGGGAGTCTTGAAGTACTAATACTTCGGATGTACAGGTTGATGCAAAACACATGACACCCTTTGAATGTCATATATACCGACATCGTTCCCTGTCATGTGACATGTGATACACCAAATTGAAGTCAATTTCATTGCGCATCCCATGGGATAAAAATATTTAGCATTCGCTATCGAGCGACCACCGCTGCACAGCGCAAGAGAGAAGAGAAAGGCGAAATCTCAACCTGGCTCCACCCCAAAGCACTCCATGCCTCCCCCTCCCCCGCGCGCTAAAAGCTGCACAAAAGTCTGGATGACAGAAATTCAAAAGTGAAAATTCATTTTCAGTGAAGCTTAACTGTCTTGCTGATTGTTCAAACTGTGGAAGGCCTGACCTAAGATGTTTGAATTTTGGGATGCAATCTTTTGTGCAGCTTATGCTCTTCGCGGACGATGTAGTGTTGTAATGTACTACGAAAAAAGTCAGCAAAAACAATCCATCATCCGTAACTCTATAAAATTATTTACGATGCAATGAAATCAATATTAAATCAATATTCACCATCAATATTAACCATTACGCATTTCGTAATAAAGTATTTTTAAATGCAAAATAGGACGCACCTAAAAACCAACTTAATCATTCCATTGGTTTATAATATACCCATGTTTATAAACAGGTTGTTTGGTTATAACCGTGACTATAACCCTATAATATGAAAAAAACAAAAAACCGGTTATAACCCAAAAATACCTGGTGATAACCCAAAAGACCTGGTTGTTTGGGTTTTTTTCCAAAAAACCATTGGTGTTTTCCAACCCTGGTTTTGCATCACCCTGTACGTAAATACTTTCGTTTTTACCTAACTTTATGTATGGTATTCGAATCTCATATTATGATTGACTTTCATTGACTAATCCCTATCAGAATCCGAATTGAAAACGAAGTAACAGCAAACGTAAACATTCTGAGAAAGGAAATCATAGTCCAAGTTCCTGCATTAAAACATATTTGTCCGATGTTGTAATTATTTGTAATTATAAATCACAAATACGGCGTCTAGTACTCAAATTCTCAAAACACTTTGGTAGTGTCGGAGCAGGAGCAGGTACTCGGTTTACGGATATAGCACTCATACTCATATCTGGCTAGCAAAGTAAATATGATTGTAGCAAGCATTTTCTCCCGTTCCTACTGAAAAGTTCTGTTCCTAAAGCAGGTATTCGCAACAGCTGACAAATGCCGACGTTTTTTCTAAACCAATGCCTGTATCAAAACCAACCAAATATTCTGTGGAGTACTGGCTGGATTGACAAAATTATGTTGGCCATGTTACAGGTGGAGGTCCGTTTGGAAATCTAGAAGGCTCGATTCTGCCTGGGACCCAACAACAGCCACACTTTCCAACGCCGTTCATTGGAGTGGGTGCCTCGAATGGCTTCGGAATGCCGCCTCCCAACTTCTCTATTCCGCCCTGGGGCTTCCCACCGGGTGTTCCGCCGCCAACCGGTGTACCACCACCGCTTCAGGATCCTATTCTGGCCCAGATTGATCCTAAAATCACGGCAGCTGCTTGTGAGTGGACGGAGCATATTGCTCCCGACGGAAAGCCGTACTTCTTCAACATCAAGGCTCAAACATCCACCTGGGAAAGACCTCCTGCGCTAATCCAATTTCAAAGTAAGCTTCCTTTTTGCATTCTGGTGGAGTCAGGTCAGATCAGAATTGGGCACATTCCAGGGATAACGACAACGACAAGCGCCTACTCCTTCGGAATTTATATGATCTGATTGGATTCGTAGGTGCGAAGATAAGCGTACAACAACGTCTGATGACGGCTCGATCAGGACTCAGCCCGACTCAGAATTCGTCAAGCATTGCTTCGACTGGAGACAAAGCGGACAAACTCCGGAAGACCAAGAAGGAGACTAAGGTCAGAGACGTTTGTGGTGTGACACCTTTCTAGGCTTATCCAGGGGTATAATCCATTGCCATCAGTATAATATATTGTGCAACGAAAATCTTTTGAGAGAAAGTAGAAGATTCCAGATTGAAGTTTTTGTTGGTCAGGGTGAACTTGGTATAAATAAACTAAATTGTGAGTCTGCGTTCCAGCTCCTGAACCGAATAAACGGCTCTGTCTAGTTCGGGCTTCGGAGCCGGAGCTGGAACTAAAGACAACGGTTCCGATTAAGGGGAAGACAGAGCCAAAGCCGGCCCCGAAATGGCCGCAGTCACTCTGCAAGGAGCCGGCTGCGGAGCATGAAATTTTTTCAATTTAAATTGAGCGGTTGTGTTTGTTAAAAAAAATTCAAGTAAGTTAAAAATACTGCGCGATATTCGGAAATGGATTCTAAATCCACTTGAACCAATCTTTCAATTTCAACTCAGATTAAGTTTTTAAGTTAGTTAATATTTCTTATATAATACAATCTAATCACATTCACCTTCCCTTCAGATGACTGATGTGAAGAAGGCGGAAGTGAAGTGCCGTCCTATATCTTCCACACCTGTGAGCGGGTCTCCTTGGTGCGTGGTTTGGACGGGAGACAAACGTGTTTTCTTCTACAACCCTTCTAATAAACAGTCTGTTTGGGAACGACCAGCTGATCTCCTCGGAAGGACCGACTTCGAGGAATTGCTTCGAGCTGCCCCCGATAAGAATACAGCTAAGGTAACACTTCAGCTACTTAGCTAACAGCTACAGTTTCAGCTACAGTCGCCTTACGATTATGAGTATGAAAGGGAACCGATTTATTTATAGAATGGGCTATTAGCAGGCATTATACATATCTTAGAAATAGAATTACACTAGCAAATTAAATTAAATTAAATACTCGTGCAATCGCTGAGTCTGTACAGGAATACATACACATTTATCACTTTCTGGAGCCTTTCAGTACATTGCCGTTCTAGGGAGTATGACTATGATATTGATCGACTAAGCCTAAGCCAGCCAAGCCTATCTAATTATTTCCTACTTTATAGGGAGGTGTGGTGATCTGTACCGTTCCCATTGGCGTAACAGATATTTACCACAATGGTGAAAAATAGATCAACAAACGTGACCCCATTCCCTGGGGTCCGATTGCGACACGTTTAGCCACTTAAAAGTTAAAAATGGAAGAAATGTAGCGCTATTGTTTTTTTTTTCACTTTTGAAGAATAAGTATTTACGTCAAATATGTTAAAGTTTAATTTTAAATATTTAATTTGCTAATAACAGCCAAAATCAACTACTGCAAGTCAGTTACCTTATATACAAAATACAAATGAGAAATAAGGTAACGATCAACGCTGGCTTTTCGTATTCGGATCTCACTGTTTATGCACATCACGAACTTGCCTAGTTGAACTATTTGGTTGGAGTAAACCAAGACGCGCGGCCGGTATCTTCTTATGATATCCTCCAATGGTATCTGGTATCCACATATGATACTTATACTTTAGGTTAGGTTATTCCGAAACGCCCGAGAGCCAAGAGAGGATACCATGGGAATGGGAACTTCCATAGGAAGATATCGGCCGCGCGTTTTGGTTTACTCTAAGAAACTATTTTTTTAACAATTTTGCCAAATAAGTAGTCACTAAAATACATTCCTTGTTTTCCGTCACTCGGAAAATATTTCGCCATTTATTCTCCTCGCCACTCGAACATGGGATCATCCTAGTGTTCTAGCGGACTTGTGCCCATTTAGAATCATAATGCTATCAGGTTCTTTATCTGGCCACATGAGAATAAGTTGCGGCTATTCATCCCTAAAATTAGATTACATGCCAAGGATGTTTTTATCGCAGCCAAGTTTGCATATCTCGGTATGTTATTTTTTTTCTTAGAACTCTGTCTTGCCTCCCTACACCTTAACGAGAATTTGGGGGCTCAGTACAAGGAGGGGTGTGTTGCATAGATGAGCAAAGTTGTTGCCTTCACACTTCCGAAGGCTTCACGAAGGCTGAGGATTTAGCCTTCACCCTTCTCACTTGTCTTTGCTACCCAAAATAAAACAGGTGCCTCGAACTTTGCGAAGGTCTTCGTGAAAACTAAGGCGAAGACAAAATTACCATCTATGGTTCGTTGATGAGCAAGATGAAAACTGAGCACCGAACTGAGCAGAGAGCAGAGCTCTATGTATGTACAGGGTCGTTCAAAATCATTGTCGCCCGTGCATTTCATATACTATGACATCATCCACAGTCATGTGATACACCAAATTGAAGACAATTTGATTGCGGATCTCATGGAATAAAAATATTTATATATCGCTCTCCAGCGACCGCTGCACAGCGCTAGATAGAAAAAATAAGTGGAAAGGAATGTATCGAAATCGGGAGAAGACAACGCACCCATTTTCGGCTCCATCAAGGCATCCTGTTGGCCGCCATCTTGGTTCAAAATGGCCGCCAAAAAGTTCGACTTTTTAACCCATGGTTGGATTTGGATAATTTTTGTGTCGTTTTGTAGGGTATGTTAAGGGCCTTTCGGAACAGGTTTGCTTTCCCCAAAATTCAATCGGGAAATCCACTAAAAATGGCGCCAAAGTTGAGAGGTCAAAACTTTGGAGCGAGCTTACAAAGTCCGCCAGAGCTTTTGAATTCAAATCAAGTGTGTTTTGTAATCAACACTATCTAAGATACTATTAAAGTTTTGCCCAAAATCTCCAGCTCCAACTTTAATTTTGTGTGTAAGTTCATGGGTGACCTGACCTATGTGACCAAATGGTAAAATGGAATTGTGCGTTGTCTTCTCCCGATGCAAGGCTACAATGTAGGGCGCATGCGATCTCAAAACGTTCTTGGCCCAGAAACTCCCTTACCCGATACCCTCCTTTCACTTAGCCTCCACCCCATAGGACTCTTTGACATAGTTCCCAGCATAGATGGGCACATGTTAGGCCCTCCGGCCCTCCGGCCCTCCGGCCCTCCGGCAAATCTAGGCCCTCCGGCCCTCCGG
>JAQFXZ010001473.1:0-11897 GCA_034694025.1 Ceratophysella scotica | reverse complement strand
TACACTCCGGTCAAGAAGAGATGCACACCTCCCAAGGTCATTCATAAGGACACTGGATTGACCAAGCGCTCGATGAATGAGCGTTTGAATTTAGAATAGATAAATGTTAGATAGATTTAGTTTGACTGTTCGAAGTACTTTTTTTTGAACTTAAGATTTTGTTCGAAAAGCAGCGATTGTGAACTTAAGGTTTGGTTTAACCGTTTGAAGAAGATATTTTGAACTTGAGGTTTGGGTTGACCGTTCGGAGCAGCCATCTTGAACTTACGGTTTTCTGACCGCTTGTAGCAGCCATTTTGAATGTGACTGTTTGAAGCAGCCATTTTGAAATTAAGGTTCGTTTTGACCGTTTGAAGCAGCCATTTTGACATTAGGGTTTGTTTTGACCGTTTGAAGCAGCCATTTTGAACTTAATGAATATTCTTGCGCTTTCTTTTACAGTTATACAAATTGGAAAACCCAAAAAAGTTGTGATCAAGGGAATGCTATCGAAAATATTCAGGTTAAAGGTCAATAGCCAGCTGATCCCAAGAGTTTGCTGCTTTTCAAGATGGCGGCTGCAAGCAATGAAAGTCATAGGAGAACCTTCTAACAGGTTCAACAGTGGTCAGCCATCGACTCATACGCAACATGAAATTAGGCAAGAAACTTTGCAAGGCTTGGCCAACGCACTGAAGTTCCGACTGCCGCTAGATGGCAGAAGACGACCTATCCGGACCTGCAGACCGTGTATCTCTTATTTGACCGGAGTTTACTCACGCACTGCTCCCTACCTGAGCACACATCTACGTTTTCGTCCTGCCCGACGTCAGAAGCGGGCTCCGAGAGCTGGCTGAAAGCGGTGGAGATTGGGCGAAAGTGCCCTTTGCCTCCCTGAGAGCGGTACTCACCTGGCCGATTCAAGCTGGTGACCAAGTCCCCGCCCGTAGGACTGGCCCCTTCCTCCTCTTCCTCCGGAATTGTATACACCTCACCCGGACTGTGATCGTAGAAACTGAGCCCCTCACTCCCACCCACCACCACCTTCCGCTCCTCGTCGCTCTCGCTCTCCTCCTCCTCATCCGTCGAACTTCTGTATTCTTCCAACTCTTCATCCTGCATCACGATCGCCTTCCGCGGCGGAGGAAAACCCGTATCGGGTGATTCAGGGGACTCCATGCCCGGACTCTGGATGAGGGAAATGGGGGAGGGGAGAGGGGAGAGAGATTCAAAGGACTTTCCGGGTGAGAGACGGGCCGAGCCGACGGGGGACAGTGAGGGCGGAGTAGGGGACGTGGGGTAAGGGGCGGAGCCTTCATCGGGCTGACTCTCGCGCTCCTTCCGTTTAATGCTGTAGGACTCGACTGCGGATTGAAGTTTGGACAATTCGGCCATGAGATCATTTGCTTTGTCGCCACCAGGTGGAGGGAGTTCACTGAGAGCGGTGGGTGGATGTGTGTGATGATTGGAGGGCGGAGCGGTGTGATGGTTGAGGGCGGAGGAGGTGGGCTGTGGGAACTGTCCGCTGCTCGGTTGTTCTAGTGGGGAGTCGAGACTAACGGAGCGACTATGCATTTTAACAAAAGAAGGCTTGGCTTTGCTAGCAGAGGCAGAGATGGGAGTGCTCATGCTGGGAGGTGGGTGGAGGGGAGAGGAGAGTGTGGTGGGAGGAGACGTGAGGTCATGGGTGAGGTCAAGAGAGGGCGGAGAGGGACTGAGTGCAAGCTCTTCGCGGGGAGAGTAGCCCGTCTCTGACGACGGACCCCTGCCCTCCATACTTTTACTCCGCCAGGGACCTCCGTCAGTTGACTCGGGCCCTTCTGGCTGTCGCTCGGGACCCCGGCGCGGCTCTGACGTGGACCCACCTGGCATTGACACCATGCCCATCGAGCCCCCACTCCCGCGGCGCCCGCTTTCCCACTCCATCTGAAATTAAAGTGAACGAAAATCAGGCTTAAACTAATCAATGGGTCATGGATAGGCATTTGTGTTCCCTCTAGCGGAGAACCGACCAAAGTTGAGTAAATGACGCATATTTTAACGAAACCTTGTTTTGAGGTAAACCAAGCCTGATGGTATGTCGCCTCCAGCGTTGTTTCATCGTTTTATTTCCGATTTCCCATTATTTAGGTTAGGTTTTCCTGAACGCCACAGGCTTTATTAATTTCCATTTATTTTTGGCTTAAACCTAACCCAATACCTAACCTAGCAGAAACTAATCTAACCTATTATGACTTGAATTAAATCTTACTCCATGGTAGGCAATAATGACAGCTTCCAGCCAAAAACCGCGACACGAAAAACCGCGACAAAATCTCAACACCAAAAACCGCGAGTCCAAAAACCGCGACACTAAAAACCGTGACTCCAAAACTGCGACACAAAAACCGCGACTCCAAAAACATCGACACTAACCTAACCTAACCTAAAGTAAAGAAATCAGTGTCGCTGTTTTTGGCGTCGCGGCTTTTGGTGTCGCGGTTTTTGCCTATTACGGTAATGAAAATGGCAGCTGAAGGTGACAATTGCAGTGCAGGCGAAAATAGGCTCCAACGCTGGGAGGATCCGCTGGAGGCAACAGAGCATGAGGTTTGGTTTACCCAAACCTCATTCTAAAAGAAACCTAGCAAATCTTCGTTTAAAGTTTAAACAATCAAAAAAGGTTCGTTAGTGTAATTCGTTAATGCATCTTTCTTTACTGCGACCAAATCTTGACATTAAACAATATTTCTACTTTGCGTTATTAATTGCTCCCACAATTCGGAGCGTCAGTGTTCACGAAACCAAATGTCCGTCCAAAGATCAACAACTGCTTAAATATTCAGATAAGCAAATAGCTGAAAGCAGCCATTCTCAATTTCGTTGGATTGCACTTACTCCAGAGTTCTGTTGCTGCTGGAGATAAGGACTCATTTGGCGAGGTTGGCCTCCTGGTCCATGTTGTGGACCTATCAATCCCCCCGCTGCCATCACGCGTCGACGCTTGATACAACTCCCGCAGGTCCACTCTGGTCGCTAAAAAAAGAATTTTATTACGCTTTTAATATAATTACCAATTCCACAATTTTTCAATTTCCTTGGTAATATGGAGTTTTCAATGTCGCTATGCTAATGGTAGCAATTAGCAGACAAGTTCTTAATTAAGTAGTCAGAGCGTGGCGTGATTATAATTCTCCGACCATAAAATCAGCAAATTCTGCGAATCCTGAAAGTAGTTTCATCATTGCTTCATTTCGCCGTTTGCTTTAATTTTGATTAATTTTTTCAATTCCAGCCACAATTCGCTGAATCGCTAATTCAGGATTTTAGTATTATTTAAGCATTCGTATTTAGTGAGCATGTAATTTAATTGAGCGCATCCCTTCACTTTGCATTAATTCGGACCGTGGGTGGTGCTCAAATTAGATCTTTAATTTAGGCCTACTAATGAAATCAAGCTAATTGAAGGATCTCCTTGGTGAGCTTCCAATTGACCACATGAAAGGAATTCCGATTAGAAGGCTGAAGGGACAGCAAGTCAGAAGGATTTTATTTAGAGACAGGTGGCAGAGGGCCGCAGGGATCTCCTTCCTGATTGGCAAGGACATACACAGGAATACATACGTGGGTGCATTGAGAGGAAATTAAATTAGGCCCAATTTGTGTCAACACTCCTACCCAGTCTAAACTCATTTCCCAAAGCGTTCCCATTTCATGATTTGATGTCAAATTACTACTGGGAGCATATTAAATTAAAACCCTTGAAATAAGATTTTCATTTGCTCGAACTCAATTTTGAACCTTCCGACTCCGATAAGTACTTGATATGGAAAAACATAAATACGTTATTGAGTTGGAAAGTGGTTTCATTGGCCAGACTTTCCCTCCAGTTCATAACTTTCTTCTGTAGATATAGTCGAGTGATCTTAATGAACTTTAGTTGAATGAACAGTGTCGTACCCATAAGGAAAAAGTAGGGCCCGGTCCTCGTTGAAATACTTTTCTAATTTATTTTTTGAAATATCAAATTGGGTGGTTTCAATTCAAGCGCAAATAAAATGCATTTGAAAAAATATTTTTATTCTATTATATTGTTGTCTTTAGCATAAAATTGGCATTGATTTCTGTATTCAAATATCTAAAATGTCGTTTTATTTAGCCGAGTTTAAACAATAGAACTTTAATCGTTGTGTTGAATTAATATTCCGATTTTTAAGAATAAAATAGTCGGCACCAATATCAACAGTGCGCAGTTAAGTTAAGGGCATTCAATTCAGACACTCGCGTCAGAATACGATATATCACCAGATGCGGCCCTGGGAACGCATCTAAGCTCAAGCTCAAGTTCTGGAAAAGCCGTCTTTGCCTCCTAATTTGAAATTAATTAAATTTCGCCTATTCAGTTCGAACGGAGGAAGATTTGATGTTGCTCCACTCTGTGTTTACTAAGAAGTAGGAGTTATTAATCCTGACATAGGGCTTTACTCATACTCGTATGTTGGGCTGTTGCGGATGTAAAATTTCTTCAGAATGAACCATTCTAGCTCCAATTTCACCTGTGGATTTGAGCATACTGATCCAAGCACGTGCAATGCAAAACGCGAGGTACTCATATTTTTAAAACAGAACCAGTGGAGGAGCACTTCGAATCAAATCGCAATCATTTTTTTTTGCATATAGTCAGACAACACTCTTATGAAATGAAGCAGTCAAAAATTTACTGTCTAAACAGCAGGGAGCAGAGTTACGTGTTAAAAATTGAAAAAAAAATTCAATTGAATCCTAATTTTTTAACTATTTCATTATGTCTTATTTGCAAGATTAGTTTAAGTTCATAGTCAAATGCGCAAGTTAGGTATATTTCTGTCGGTCAACTAATTTGCATAAAAATTTACGTCGAATACAAAATGCTTCTTTTCGCGTGAAATGCTTCGCATTAAAAATACTTCAATCTTTAAACAAGACACTACAGCGCTATTGCATGAATTTTTATTATTTTTCATATCAACATTTAATTTTATTAAATCACTTAAATTTTTGGTTTGATTGATTGGCACCGTTAACATGAAAGTTCGTCCAATTAGTAAATGCATAAATTAATTAATTGAAATTCTGCATTCTTTGCAAATACGTGTAAGTTTGTTAGTTACCAAGGTTGAACTTTTGCTGAAACTTGGAATTTTGTAGTTGTAATTTGAATAGTACGGTTGAACCTGAGATTTGTGGCTTTTAACTTGATGTAATTTAAACTTATACAGATATTTGCTTGTATCAGTCATATTGCGTAAACTCAAGGTGGAATCATGTGAACTGCCATTGCACAGCAACGCTACTACCGGATTCATTCAAGTTACATTCATATTCTGCATAAGCCTTTCATTCCGGTTTGCTCTTCCAATAGTAAAAAGGGCTGAGAAAAATTCTAGTCACGCTTCCCAATAGAATGAATTGCATGTGTATCTTAAGTTACTGGAATGCACGAATAAATCCCTCCACAGGTAAACAACAATGACAATTTTGAGTGCCGGTGATGCTGACGTGTTTACTGGAAGGAGATGCACACTTCCGCTCGTGTAAGCTTTGAAGGGTGCTTAAACTATTTGTATTTGTTCATAAAATCAGTCCTACCGTTTATTTGGACAGGATGTTGCTTGATTTTATTGTGTTTGCCCAAGCATGGCTAGGAGAGGTATAGGAATGAATAAATCATGTTGTGTCGATTAGGCTAGGAAAAGTTGGACGTGGAGTACTTACTCCGTAACCCTTGACGAGTCTTATTTGTTTCCACCAAAGTTTTTATTGGAAGTCAATAGGCCGCGTGGGACTGGTTGTCAGACTTGAGGACAAACAGGAGCCCAACTTTTACTTGTCGCACAACTCCCAAATACATGATGCAATGTACACGCAAGAGAGTGAGTGGTACGGAGAGGCGGGCTAATTTCATCATAAAAACCGCATAAATTAAATTTTGGCGAGTCGGCATTTAACGGAAGTTGAGCAGGGGCGGAGAGGTCCTTCTAATTAATTCCAGCTCCACATGCAAACTCCGCACTCTGTACCTTCTGCTCAATATTTGCGGATTTCGGGAACGTATGATGACTCGAATTGGATTCGGATGTCTGCATTTCATAATTTCTGACTACCATTTGACTCAAATCCGTGTCAGCAAGAGCTTAATTCCAATGTTCTAATTGGCTCAGCCAAGGATATGGTCACAAGCGGATACTTCTTATGGAGAAAGCTTGTATTCGTGATACTGCAAAATTTCAAGCGCAAAATTATGAACATTTAAAAAGTTATTATAATCGGATATAAAACAATATCATTCAGGTGTACGTAAAAATTCAAGTTGGAATGACGAATCCACTCGTAAAATAATGCAAACGAAAAAGGTTAAGTTTCTATGGGAAAATTCGAAAAAAAAATCTATAAATCGGACAAGAGTCTCCATAAAAAACTGATGTAAAGAAAATTAGGAAAATTTTCCACAATTCTAATCGTTACCTTTTTTTATAAACGTTTAAGCCTGTAAGATTTGCTGTTAAGTTAACGTCAATTAACATGACCAATTTTTTGCGGAGTTTCGCTAGCGCTTTTTGAAAAAGTGGGAATTTAAACGCTGTAAATACTGAATTTAAACCAAAAACCTGCTTGCCCCATAATCGAACTTGTCTCACCTCACCGTATTGCTTTTTTATGACAAACCACTTGTCAAATTAAATCGGGCCTTTCTGTAGAACCTAACCTAACTAAAAATCTGACATCCCATAAGAAAGCATTACATAATAAACATTTTTGTGCACGATTTCAGAATCTGGATACCTGCAAATTATTACACTAATATGAATGTTTGGCTCTTTTCATTTTTTAAATCACATGCTTTTAGCTTCAACCGAATATTAAGTTAACAATTAAGGTTATCACGACTTTCGCCCATTTCAATCGGTTTCTTCGTTTCCTGCTTTCGAGTTTAAGAAGTATTGATTGGACGCAACGCTAATTAAAATGGTCCACCGGCCGACATGGAATTTCAGATCTTAGATAACCAATACCCATAGAAAATAGCCAAAGTATCTAACTTTTAGCTCTTTCTAGTTTAAATAGTATAATTTTAGCTCCTATCGAGCGACTCGGAGTTACCATGCAGTTGCAGCCCCAAATACTTTCTCCATTAACGCAGCCACAGAATTAAATTGCCTTCTTCATATCTTGTTCCTGGAAATACTGTACCATATCTTCACAAACTTTCTCCTTTCATATTTGCAATATGAAACTATCCAGAGGAAGCTGAATGGAGAAAGTTTAAGGACATAATCCATATGAATAGCGAAAGGTCTTGAATGCCTCTCTGGTAAATGCCCATTGAGAAAGTTTGTGATTATATCATTGCATGGAAGCCGTTGAAAACTTAGAGAGTTTGATTTTTGGGTGTAGCACAGTACAAACTTAGCTGGACGTAATTCTCTCCTGCAGATACTTTTTTGACCTAGCTTAACTTGGAAAACTGCAAAGGAACTTTGGGGTTTCTTGATAACTTTCTACAGAGTACTTTCTCCGGGGAGCTTCTGATTGAACGCTTTAGCTGCAGTTACTTACTATTTTCCGAAAAAAAAGACACAAGGATTTTTTTTTGCATTTTGAAAATACCTGCAATTTGAATCACAGGTTTGAGCTCAACGAAATTAAGGTAATTTTTTGCGAATAAGGTAGCAATAATATAGTACGAGGGTTGTTTCATTAATTTTGTTATATTTCTGATATGCTGTAAAATTCTATCCCACCATAGGCTTCCAGCCAAAAACCGCGACTCCAAAAAAAGCCACACCAAAAACCGCGACACACCAAAAGCCTCGACACCAGAAACAGCGACACGTTATAACCTAACCTAACCTAACCTAAAGTAAAGAGATAAGTGTCGGTGCTTTTGGTGTCGCGGTTTTTGGAGTCGCGGTTTTCGTGACGCGGTTTTTGGTGTCGCTTTTTTGGAGTCGAGGTTTTTGCCTGTTACGCCACCACACCATAGATAGGCACATTGCCTTCGCCTGCACGAAGGCGAGTGCGAGTGCATAGGCACCTGGTTTTTGGGTCGCGAAGGCGAAGCCGAAGGATTAAAGACTATATACTTAGCCTTTATGCCTTCGCGAAGGCTTCGTGAGGAGTACAAAGGCGACAACTTTGCCCATCTCTTTCGCTCTGATACATGCAAAATTAACACTGTAGATGGAGACTTTGATTTTGCCTTCAACATCACGAAGGCGAGTGCGAAGGCGAAGGCACCTGTTTTTTTCGTGGAGTCGAAGGCTGAAGGCTATATATTTAGCATTCATGCCTTCATGAAGGCTTCTTGAGTGCGAAGGCGCCAATTTTGCCCATCTATGTATCCCATATCATGAGTGCACATGGAGCCATCCATAAATATAAATTAAGCTGTACAATCAACTTGATCACTTGAAAATTTGATTGTGTTTGTTCAATACTGAATAAGTGAAATAAAAGTCTGATATGATTCAACTGCAGCTAGAATGACAAGTCAGAAAATCAGAATTTTTTTCTCAGCTTAAAGAAAAATCCTCAGGTTGCCTTGTTAGAACCATTATTACATTTTCCATTACAAGAATGTAATCGTGACTATGGTTCTGTTCTCTGCAGTATAAAGGAACGGGTAAGGTCTGAGATCAAAGTCCGTGGAACATAAATACACTCGAATTGACAAGTAAAGTCTGGGCTGGCCTAATCTGACCAAACGGAATATAAAATCAAGAACAAGAGCCGAACTGCAGTCTGAATCGAATTCAAAGAGAAAGAGAAAGCGTTTCGTGTGGAGGTTGTGCCAGGCGGTGGTGAGTTCAGAGCAGTGGCCTGTCTCTGTGTCAAAGGCAATTAAGGAGAGCTCAGCTCGAGTGAAAGGGAAGGAAAAGTCGATAGTTGTAAAAAGAAAAGGTCCTGAGTTATTTTGTTCCTTTGAGAAGGGTTTTGGTGGAGGCCAGAGACTGAGGCTGGGTGTCTTCCCTATATGTTCCAGCCTCTCCAGCTCCACCAAGCCGCTGTCGGATGGATACAATGTGTTCCTGGAACAGTGGAGGCCAAGGGACTTGAGCGGCCAAAGTCTGCATAAACAGAGCGGAGCGGAAGAAAGGAAACAAGAGAAAGCTCAAGGAAGCTCTTGTCAGAACCCAGAAACCTGAATCCCTGTCTCCCCACACACGCCTTGCATCCTGATGACCAGGCTTACGTTCCGGGCTCAACCAAAAACCCGTTTTACCACCAAACCCAAAAGGTTCTGCACCAAGGTTCTCGGCTACAAAATCCCTTTTAAATTTCATGCATCTTTAATTTCATGGGATTATTACAGCTAATCAAAACCCAAAAAATCGGCGACGAGTTTGCCACAAAAAAGCTACATATATAGTATTCGGTCTGTCAGCATTAAACTACAGTTTTACTTAACAACGCTATCGTCCGCCTTTCCGATTCTGTTCGATTCTGTTCGATAAGGAACATACGATTTGTGAGGCTTGAAATACCGAAACAGAACAGCAACACGGAAAACGCGACACAAGAAAACAAGACTAGGGTTAAACTAGAACTAAACTGAGGTACATGGAACGCGATACCAAAAACAGCGACAAAAAAGAGTGGCGCCAAAAGCAGTGACACAAAACCGCGTCAACAAAAAACAACGACGCGCCCAAACTGCAGCAGAAAAAACGGCGGCACGCTAAAAACCGCGACACAGAAGAAGCGACACAAAATACGTGACTACAAAATGAGCGACGCACCAAAACTGCCAAAACCGGTTAGTTTAGGTTAGGTTTTTTAGTTTAGAGGTATTTTGTTTGGTGTTTTTGGTCTGGAAGCTTGAAATGCACTTTTTGATGGATTTCAAATGGTTTATTCTAGAATTCTTCACCAGATACTGCATTTAAAAAATGTTGCGTCTATAAAAGCCAAGTACTGTATTAGTTGCACAATTTCGACCTGTATCCTGTGTATTGATCATCTGTCAATATTATGAATTTTTGTGCAAGCTAATACACTTTAAAACCAAAATTTTGAATTTAATTTAATAAAACCGAGCTTGAACTAATTTGAAAGTCCTAACCTCATAAAACTACCCAAGCTTTGATTGGTTGAATACAGGATTAGGAAACACGCGGTAGTCATCCTTGGAGAAGGTTTCATGGTAACCACCCACTTTCCATGATTTCACTAAGGTCATGGAAAAAAATTAAACCTAACCTAACCAGAATTTACCCAATAGGTTATACAGCGTTCCGCATAACCTAACCTAACCCAAAACATCAAAAAGAACTAGCGAAATCAGGAAAAACGGGTGGTTACCGTGCAACTTTCTGCGTGTGGTTACCGCGTGTTCCCTAATCCTGTATTCAACCAGTATTCTATTTCACAGGACAGAAAACGCTTTCATCAAAGAATAAGCAAGGTGTAAGTGAAATAGTGAAGGCGGTAAAAGATGTATGATTGATCAAGGCCGGCAAAAAAGGGAGCGATGAATATTTCAAGCAATTTTAGGAGCTAATTCTGTCTTTGTACAGTTGTATTATTCATTATACACTACTGTACGTGTTCAAAACTCAACGATCGAAAAAGTTTATCATATCAAACTTGATTCGACAGAGGTCCATGGTTTCTTGACTGACATATCTTTCTTCTATTATTCATTTTATACACATTCCAAATTCTCAAGAGTGGCAGGCTCGAACAAGGCTTTAATATTAAAATTGATTTGACGGAGGCTAAACGGCTTCTAAACTGACATTTCCAGAGATTCCAGCTTTGCTTCAGTTACAGAAATATGTCAATGTTTTAATCCGAAGGTTAAAGTAAGCCTTGGGTTAGGCAGTCATATGTCCAAGATGAAAGCTGCACGATTCTGAACCTTGTCTCTCGCTAAATTAGGTTAGCCCTTCAAAGTGCATTCCAAGTGTCATGCAATTTTTTGAACCACGTAGAACCTAAAGCCCACCTTGACCAACGACCAACCCTAAAGTCCAAGCCTGCTGATGACTGAGCCCGTAGGGCCAAAACGAAAGAACGTAGTGACTCCATCCTCTGCTACTCCCAACCAAACCAAACCACCACGAGCTCAAACCCAGAGAAAGGAGAGAAAGGAGAAAAAAAAATCGATTTGAAAGGTTGGAAAGAGAACTTTGGCGCTGGGAATGGACTTGGCACTTCTGCTATAGTCAACCAGCACTGGAGTCAGCCCGTGGCGTGTAGAGAACTCACTGGACCTCAAATGTCCAGCGTACCTTCCGAATGCTCTCAACTACTCCTTCCGGACTCTCTAGCTCCAAGTTCCCAATTTGAGACAGGTCAACTGGCTGGGCTATCTCTTGACAAACGAATTACATGTGTTGAATGTAGAGGAGTAGGCCCTCTGGAATGGAAGCTTGGATGTACTCCAAGAAGAAGGGAGCATGTTAGCATTGGAGTAGGCTATGCTTCAGCTCCCTTCTTCCTTGTCCTCTTCCCCACTCGTGTCAGGATTATAATGTCTAATATGTGTAACTGGAGTGGCTGAGGAAATTCTAGACTCAATTCAGCTTCAGCCTCCTTCCAGCTTTCAGCTCAGCTAGGACGATCTGTCCTTATCAAGCTTAGGTCTTGGGTTTTAAAAAAAGTTTCCTTACGAGAAACGTAATTCCCTCAAATCTCCAGATATGCAAGTTTCGTATTCATATCATTTCTTGGCCGGGTTAGAGTTCTATCAAAAATTGATTTTAAGGTTTAGAGGCTTCTAAAAATAGAATATTCTTTGGAGTCTTGTTTTTAAAAAACACATTTTAAGAAAGTGATTTCATGCCATTTAAGGGTATTGCAAAAGCGGCTATTTCTCGAGATCTCCGAGGTTGAAACGGTTTTGGAAAGCGGAAGGAATATCATGAACTTTGATGGCGACCGATTTTGAAAAATCA
>JAQFXZ010001472.1:0-11900 GCA_034694025.1 Ceratophysella scotica | reverse complement strand
GGGTTCTATTTTAAAAATCCGATGCCTAATGTCACAATATTTTTCATTACATCGTGTTTATATATGCTCCTAGTACACCGCAGGAACGCTGGTAATTGAACGGCTCGAGATACGCGACGTGCTCGATGCACAAGAAAATTCACATCTCACTACTACTACGGACAAAACGAACGTATGGTCAGGCCTCCCGCCTGGCTTTGCCAGACTAGGCCTGACCAATAAGATTTAATCAGCAGAGATTTTGGAAATCAGGCTGAATACTTATAATTGGAAGTTTCATTTCGCTCCATGGTAATCTGGTACATGCCGGATTACGTTGTACAATACATGACTAATTAGATTCAGATTCTAAAGACTAGAGACCATGGTGAGATCAATTAGAGCTTTGAGTGAGTAGCAGAATCGAATCTACCCGTATGTGACTTTGTGAAATATATACATGCCTGACTCTACGGAAAATCCAACCCGCAGACCATGATTTTCTGAAAATCCCTGAACTTCGCCTAGCATAAATATTGTAAATCCCTCTGGCCTTGAGTCACATTAAATCGCCCTAGCAAATTGACCAGTGAAAGCATTCTCCATAAATAATTCCATTAAGTCGTAATTCCTTCTAGAAACCTGGACTTGTCCGTCCAACAAATTGAGCCTAATGACCTGACCTTCAAACGAACTTTGTTTATTTGAAACCAGGGCACGGAGCATTAGTTGAGTTAGGAAACTACCGGAAATCAGATAGGAAGCGTGTTCTCAACTCGGAACCACAACTGTCCCGAGTGCCCATTCCAAGGAAGATGAAAGGAGAGAAGGTAATTGATTGCTCTCTGCCGCCCAGACCCTCCAGAGAACACTAACTAAAGTTCACCTTGGAAGAGAAAGAGCCGTGTGGCTAGGAACAAGGAGAAGCGGGTCTTGGAAAAACGAGGCGAATCCTCCCACAAATCCACCTGTCAGAGCTCAAAGAGGCTCAAAATGAGCTGGCTAAATGAGTCAGAGGCATCTCAGAGTAACTCCATTATTACGGCCGTGCCGGGACTCAATGCCACCGAGGAGTCTGGGATGATCCGGGATTTGGAAGGTAATTTCCAGTTTTTGTTTAAATGGCCTTACAACCATTGCATTGAGCGATACTAACAAATTCAGGATTAGGTTAGAATTACGAAACGCACTTTCAGGATCTCTGGAAATATTATTATTTTTGCCGAATTAGTAAAATTGCCAAATTGGCCGAATCTCTCGAAAATTGAGGAAATTGAAGCTCCCTGCATTTGCAAGCTAAAAATATTAACATTTATATTACTACCCAAATTAAATATCTTACCTTATAACCTAACCTAACTCAATTTCCATTTTTAGTTAAACGGCTTCACGTACAACCGTTATTGGGCTATACAAATTCAGTACCTACCTTATGTTACTACAAAACTTAATTTCGCTGATGCTTCAACATTAAATTTAAATGTGATATTGATATCTCTCGAAGAAATGTATGGTCAATTGACAAATGTACTGGCAAAATCGGCAAAAATTGGTGAAAATTGGCAAAAATAGGCGAATATGATTCCTTTATTTTGTAAACTGCAATAACGCCCAATAGCCGAAAAAAGAGCTGCCTAGATTTCTAATTTTTAATGTAACGTTTTACTGAAATCCTTAACAGTTAATTACAAATAAGGCAGTTCCGCGGATTTTGAGATGTTGGGCGAAACTAAAAAATATTTTCTCTAGTTTGAATTTAATATTTAATAGCTAATCCTTTAACTCAATTTTGCACTCAATTTTTGAACACATTTAATTCGCACAATTTAATGCGACTTTTGTCATAAAAGCTGTTACATAGAGTCCAGCTGATTATTGTAGCCAAAATTACAAATTTTGAAAATCCATTTTTGTTTTGCCTAATAAATTCACGTATTATTTTTGCCAATTGGCTGGTGGTAGTCGAACTCGGTTTGCAGTTTTTACCCAATAAAAATTGAGCTCTTGTACAATACTTGAATAGAATTCTGCCCAAAATTCAATTCACGAGAATGTGAGTTTCTTCAGTCGAAATCGAAACTCGAGGCGGATTTCTCGATTAACAAAACTTCCTTAAATAAACTTAATTTCCTTTCGGTAAAAAAAAAAAAAACAGAGAAATTTTTTGGTTTGAAATTGTCATAGCTGGAGAAGCAGATGGTCGGAACGAGAGCTTGGCCACAATTGAGATTCTAGTTCTTTCCATAATATTGTTCCTGGCAATTTTTGGGAATGGGTTGATGCTCCTGGCCCTCCGTCGACAACTCAAGTTCCGTCCAATGTCTCGCATGTACTTCTTCATGCTGAATCTGAGCTTGGCCGACTTGCTAGTAGCATTCGGGAATATCCTTCCACAATTGGCATGGGACATAACGTTCCGGTTTCAAGGAAATGACCTACTCTGCCGAGTAATCAAGTTTCTCCAAACCTTCGTCCTCTACCTCTCCACATTTGTACTCACGTCAATGGCCGTGGATCGCTACATGGTCATTTGCCATCACACTTTCTCCAGGAATCATTATGGTGGCTTGAAGGGGCCTAAAGTCCTCGTCATTCTTTCTTGGATCTTGTCCTTCATTTTTGCCACTCCTCAGGCTTTCATCTTCAGCTTCGTGGAAGTCAAGGTAAGCTTTTTGACCTCTTTGGGATTTTATGGAAATAGCTCGGGGTTTAGGATGTAAATATTTTTTCATGAGGAGATGCTCACAACTTCCGGGTACTTTGTTTCATATTCCTGGTGCTATAAATTGTGCTCAGACATTTATGAAAATATTTTTGACCTTCCTCAGGGAACCTTGCATACAAGAGCCTCAAATATTTATTACATAGAACCTGTTGTGAAATTTTATGACCTAAAAGGAACTAATAAAGAGGAGCCTTTTTTAAAATATGAAAAAAGAAATGGAAAGAGAAGAAGTAGAAAAAATTGTTCCAAAAACGAGATTTTTTTTTGTTTTGCTAAACATGGAATAGTTTGGCTGTTTAACCCAATTTTCTTCGTTCCACAATGTAACTTAGGTAAGTAGTTATTTCTAGGGTGAAATTTTCAACCCAATTCATTCATATCTGTCGGTTTCGCAGCTTTTTCACAATGGTTCAAAACTTGTGAAACAACCCTCGTATACTCGTACAAATGTACAATTCGTAAATATTCGGCGTACCAAAGCATAAAAAAATTAAGCAAAGTCAACAGCGGGAGTTGAAAGCTTCTGCCAATTCTCAGAATAACTGTGTCCGTGTGACATGTTGTCACTTAGCTTCATTAATTCACTTCAAAGCATTTAATTAGTTACTTTCAGGATGAAGTACGAATGGGAACTGGTGATTTTTAGTGCATGTATTTCATCGGGCCTCCACCACAACGAGACAGGTCAAACGTGGTATTTGAATACCATAATCCCATCTCTCATCTCTTCCATTTTCATATTGCTATTGCTACTGCCTAGAGAATTGGAAGCACACCAGAAGAGAAATTCTGAGAAATACAGGAATACATAATACATAACTTCAATAGGTTTTCAATTTGTCTCATGGCTGGTCTTCTCGGAATTTTACTTTGTAGCATTTCCTTAACGTTTAAGCCTTATAAAGCCTTCCAGTGTCTCACCTCACGTGATTTCCTGTCACAGAACAGAAGACAGAAGTACTGATTTTTGCTGTATCTCAGCTCAGGTAATTTGTCTCAAGGGAGAGATTAGGCAGACGGGCAAACACACGCGAAGCAAACAAGTGGTGAGCAGATGTGCGGCAGTAGGACGGAAATTCGTCCGTCGTTGTTTACCAAAACCCACATGTAAAGTGGAATCGATCAAGATACAGCCGTCCATCTCAATTGTGAATGTACAGGGTGAGTTGAATGTATTTCAATCATTGATACTATCGACATTTCGATTCAGCTTAGCACTACACATAGATGGGCAAGTTGCCCTACTGAGTAGGGCATGTTACCCTACTGGGTAGGGCAGTAGGGCAAAGCAGGGCGCCCTATTTGGCGAAACTGCCCTACTGAGTAGGTCAGTAGGCCAAAAATTCAGAGTAGGGCAGTAGGGATGGTAGGGCTTTTATCTGAGAATCTAGAATAGGGCAGTAGGGCGGTAGGACAATAGGCTGAGAATTTAGAATAGGGCAGTAGGGCGGAAATTCAGTATAGGGCAGTAGGGCGGTAGTGCAATATGGTGAGAATTTAGAATAGGGCAGTAGGGCAATACTTCCAAAGTAGGGCGGAAGGGCAGTGGGGCAAATTGGTTTCCCATGAGGACAGCACAATAACAATCACAGACTGGAAAATTACATTATTTAGTTGGCTAATAAGGCAAAGTAGGGCGCCCTACTGCCCTATTGAGTAGGGCACGTCATGTGGAAAAGGGCGATAGGGCAGTAGGGCAATAGGCCGAGAATTGGGAATAGGGCAATAGGGCAGTAGGCAGAGAATTTAGAATAGGGCAGTAGGGCGATAGGGCAGTAGGCCGATTATTTAGAATATGATGGAAAGGTGGTAGGGCACAAAATTCAAAGTAGGGCAGTAGGGCGGTAGGGCAATAGGACAAAGTAATTGCCCATCCATGGCACTCCAACAAAGTCATAGGCTGTCACACCATAATGTCAAGGTTTAACTCCCACTGAGTCAGTCTCAAGGTCGAGGCATAATATCCACTCAACACGCAAGTGAATTGTTTTGACTCATGGTAACTGACGTAGTAGATTGACCTAGATTTGCCAGAGTGCCTGAGAAAGTTCAGATGTGTTTTCTAGTATAAAAAAGTTTAATTTTGAAACTATTCTGTTCTGAGTGAACAATGCCCGAAGAGCTTCTTCCATACTGTTTGCTGTCTTTTGTTTTGTTCTCGAAAAAATATAACACTTCTTGGAACTTCATATTAAAGTAGCTTACCATGAATACTCCAATTCCTCACGCATGTTTGAACTTAATTACTGAGATGGATGATGGATATGATATTAAGCTACATGTTTGACTAGACTGTTTTAATTTACTAATTTGTGTTGAACTGTAGTCTTCTCGAGTCCCAACTTTCTTCTCCATTAAATTAATTAGAACCTCGGCTCAAGGAACTTCAGAGATTTAATAAATAAATGCAGAGTAGTTTGAGAAGAATTCTGGTTAAAGCTCGTATAAGCTCACCAGTAGTGAGTCCATGAGAACTTTCACTCGAATTTTTGACGCTGTGAGGAACTTGGGTTGGGGATTGAGACCAGTTCCTGTGTGGACTGGAATGGACTGCGTGTGTTTAAGCTTTTGAAGTTGAAGTATGCCAAACCCTTAAAAATAGACAACAAGCTTTGAGTGCTTATGGAGGTGGGTCCAAGGTTCTGCTCTTTGTCTGTCGAATTGCAATCTTGCTTGCAGGCGACAATATTTACAAAATACAATATTTTGGCAAGGTCGAAGGTTCAATACATTGTACATTACATGAAACCGAAACGAAAAATTCACCTTGTTTTGAAATCGCGTTAGCTTTTTTGCTGCGAAAGTTAAGATTTAATTAAAGAAATCAGAAATGCAAAGAAAATTGCATACTACTTGCGGTTGACTAGGCCATTGCATGCCAGTGGCCCGTAATAAAACAAGCAGTGAGGCCTCAACTACATGCATTTTACCTAAAATGAAAGTTATTCACTCAAACAGCACGTGTCGTTCTTGGAATACTACATTTGAGAACTCGAGCTACGAATACCGGTAATCGGCAATATTAAAAAAAAAACATATTGCAAAGGAAATTACGTTACGTTAGGTTAGGCAACGCTGTGGAAATACTTAGTTAGGTTAGATCAACTCAACTTATTTTAAAGGTAATGGTTTTGTCAGCTTCATCATCAAATTTTTGCCACTCGTGCTTTCAACGACGCTGTTCCGCTTATTATTGGTGCAATTTTTCAAAGTTTTTCAATTTAAAGAAATAAAGTATCAGATAAATCGAATTGTCAAGAGGTAATTGAAGTTCCTGTATTACTTGAATCGCCGAAATTCTCGAAACTGAAAGAAATGTTAGATGGCGGTAAACGGGTAAACCAAGGTAAAATCTAGTATTGTGCTTCCAGTCAGTACCATAAAGTCAATAACCGCATCATTAAAAACCGCGAAATGTCAGAAATTGAAACAACAATGACCTAAAAAGTTGCGTTAGTTTGAAATGCAATGTGTGGAGATTGTTACTACGTTGAGTTAGGTTAGGTTTGGTTAAAGTTAATTATTCATTAAATCTTTGCCAAGCACTTTTTATATAATATTTAAAATAAGTCAGAATATGAAATTTTAGCTTCCAGCCAAACACCGCGACACTAAATACTGCGACACTCGTAAATCTAACTGGCTTAGCCTCAGGTAGTCACATCGGTGTCGCGGTTTATAGTTTCGAGGTTTTTTAAGTGACTGAGTTTGCCTGGTACGGAAACTTCGTAGACTCTCTATTGCAGATGAAGTTTTAATATGAAAGCGTTTTTTGCATACAAATTTCTTCAAAAATTGTGCATCCGGACATGTTTCCTTGCTCGTATACTGTGGTGTGCTAACACGGAATGGATGACACCATCCACCATTGCGTCTGCTACAGTCTACAGACTACTAATTGAAAAGCTGGCTGTGAGGAGCATTAGAGTAACTCATGTGTAGCCTGTCCTATTAGTAGGCCACAGGGAATCCCCGAGACAAACTGTTGGCAACCTGTCATCTTGTCATCATTCTCAGATCTCAGCCTGACTCTCCTTATTCTCTCCCTCCTGTTTCATTTCTACTTTGTCCTATTTCAGAAAACACATCTGCACACGAATTCCCGTCTTCGTTTCCCAGAAAAGTAATAAGAGCTCCGCTTTATTTAATATATCCTCTCTTCCACTCGGTGAAAGTTGCCTCAAACGACTTTCCCTTTCACGTAGGAATAATAAAAGAAACAGTTTGAGGCTGAAGCTAAAAGCACTCAATTCAGTGTCATATTGATTTATTCTTTGTTTGTACAAAGGTTTCAGAAAGGTAAAACCAGTAAAACTGTCGAAGAGTGCCAAATGTCCACAGGAAGCATATATTTGTATCTCTCTGGTATTCTGAGCAGAACCTCTCAACTTTTACTTTCTCCGACATCAAAGTCACGATCACGATATGATCTCTTTTATAATGGGTACAAACAAAAACAAAAGTTTCTTCCTGGTGTTCGCTTTTATTGTATCTTTATTATTTGGCGATGGACTAGTCCAGAAGGGTCTTATGGGATAGTTTGGTTTATTTGGATGGCATGATTCACAATAGGAAGCTAAATTGATAACAAATTGATTTAAAGATCCAATCTTATACAGAATTCAACAACCAAGTTGGCAAAATTTTCAAATACTAAACAAAATGCAACACCTAAGTTGGCAAAAAATTAAATTCTAGTAACCAGAATGCAGAATCCAATACGGATGAACTTTCAAATTCTATACGGAATGAAAAACAGGTTGGCAAAACTTTTAAATTCTAAACAGAAAAAAACATCCAATTTGGTAAAAAAAAATCAAATTCTAAAGAGAATGAAAAAACAAGTTGGTAAAACTTTCGTAAAAAAAAACAGAAGATCCAAATTGGCAAAAATAAAATTGATTAACATTTTTTGTGAAGGCCTTTCTAAATTTTGCTAAATTCTTCGCCGAGCTTAATTTCGTCAATCGAGTTTACGGTATTTTCAAAAAGCAACCGAGTGCTTCTAAAAAAATACCTTTGGCGCTGCAGCGTGCTTTGATTTGTTCTTTTCTATCGCTCACCCTGTATATTAGTGGCATTATTTATGTAAAAATAGTTGCGCTCTAAAAATTTCAAATAGCGATACTTGGATATGAAACGTTTATTGACGGTGTTCAGCAGCCGTTAGCATCTTCTACATTTATTGTATGTCGGATGCTTGTTTCAAGTGTCGAGTGACAGTAAACAGCTTATTATGTTACTACTGGTACTGAAAAGAAACTCGATTTGAGAAGAACAAATGGAGCAAAACATGTGACAACTGACAAGGAATTTGGGAAGCCTCCAGTCATTCGTTCACAGGCCGCATGCCATATGCCATTGTAGTACTAAAGGACCCGGAAGTTGAAGTTGTGAAACTAATGTGACACTTTGAGTCTTTCTACGTCCATATTAGCCCTAACTTGATTTGAATGCCGTTCAATCAGCTCAAGTGTCTTATTCTACGTCTATTCTTGGCTACGCTAAAAGTGAAACTGTGTTCAATATCTACGCTAAGTTATGCTGTAAAGTAAATGCATTTTCCATGTTTTGTAAAATAGTGTTCATCAATCATGAATAAGAAATTCTCTTCCATCCTGTATCTTTCTCAGCGAAATGGGAAAGTTAAATTCTATAGAACTTTGATGTAATGGAAAAGGAAACTAAATAGAACACTTGACAGTTCCTTCCCAGAAACTAAGGATAAACTTTTTTGATCGTAGAATTAGTACTGTCTCAAAAGTTCTCTTAATTGGTACTGTAATCATCAGGCTTCAATTTAAGCGCCGTGAGACAGTTTGAAGCTGGCAGAGAAATGGGAAGATCGATAAATTGACAAAAACCAAATTGTCAAAATATTCTAAATACAAACTGGCAAAAAATTTAGACGAATTTGGCAAAAAATTCTGTCTAAATCATCAATTTTTTGTCAATGTAGATACGAAAATTGCAAAAAAATATTTCGCCAAACAGATTTTTGCCAAATTATCCTGGACTCAGAAAAAATTATTCATGCTATTTAATTTCAATAAATAATTAAAAGTAGACTTTCTGGACGGATTCTTGCATCCCCTCCCATAATTTTTAAAGATTTTTATAATTTTTGCATCCAAATTATTTACTGATCAAGTTTTGGTCCAATTTTATTAAATTATTTCTGTACGATTAAATTCTTGATTTTGAAAAAGCGGATTCTTCCCAAATTGAATCCAAAAAATCAACATTTTGTTATTGGATGGATCTGATGCTTACAAGAGTTTACCAAATACAAGAAATTTAATTTCAAAAATTTTAAGATCAAGAAAATTGTGATTTAAATCATTGACTTAATTGAAACCTACTTGTAGGCTTATTGTGCTTTAGCGCAGAAGTCAGTTCAGCTCGTTCGTGCTTGGAAAATAGTCACGCTTTCCCAAATCCTGGACCGATGATCACTTCATAAGTTTTTGGGGTTTTTGGTCAAGCATGTACGTAATTTCCTAATTACTGTTGTTTCTTTCTGTAGACGGGGTCGGGAGTATGGGACTGTTGGACTCAAATTGGGCAGTTGAGTGCCAAGGCGTACGTGACATGGTTCGTCTGCACCGTTTTTCTCTTTCCACTTCTGGTCATTGGACTCAGCTACGGAGCTATTTGTGTCAAAGTGGTTAGCTTCAACTTGCCAAGTGTAGGCGGACGAAACAAGTCTGGTTGCGGCGGTGTGTCCGATTCGGGAAGTAACAAACTATGCAATGGACGTTACAGGAAACAAGCTTCTTTTTCATCCAGCTCCGTCTCTGAAAGACGACTAGACAATGACTCGGAAGTTACTGACAATGTGCTTCTACAAAAGGTAAGTAACTTGTAGATCATGCTTCGGTGCAGCGCACGCTGAGAGATGGTTGACGGGTTATTTTTTTATTCAATAAAAGCAGCTGCACTTTGTTTTATATTTATGGATACTCGGTGTGCACTTATGCTGTTGGACAGAAATGAATGCCAGAGCAATTTTACCAGGTGCCGCATAATACAAGAACTTGATGTACGCATTTTTAGCCTGTACGATACGGCAAGTGAGCCCTTGGTCCCAATCTGAACTCTTTTTCACAATTTCTATATTTTTACAAAATCAAACCGCTTGCAATTTTCATAATAACAAATGCGGTTCATCGACTATTGATTAATTTTTGATTTTACATGCAGTACAAAGGGAATCCAGAAATGTATGGACTTATTTCAATTTTGACCGACACACTTGAGTTTCATGTGGATACATGATACATCTATAGTATACCATCTAACTTTGACCGAAAGGTTCACCGATCACCGATGTTTGAAAATTATTAGAAGAAACAATTGTAGCCATTACTGTTGGGTATTTTTGCTATCCTTTAAGCCGAACTTGATTACGTATACGTAACATGTGAATCATTTGTGAGTTTTTACTACTTTTCTTGTACTTTCACTCGATTAATATATAAAAAGAAAAATTAAAATTGGGGTTAAGTAATTAAACTTCAGATGATTAAGGTATAATGCAGATTAATATGGAAATACCACAAGGACACAAGCAAGAGCAATATAAATTCAAATATAACGTTAAGGCGCGTGTTTACTTTGCATAGTCTTGCGCTATTAATAATGCCTCAATTTTTGTTGCTTATTTAAAAAAATATCATATCTTTCGTATTTGTTGTCTGATATAAAATGTAATTTCCACACTTCGTGCAATTGCATTTATTCCATAAATTTTCAGTAATATTTTATTTCAGTAGTTTCAAATCACTTTTACTAGCGTGTTACGGGATTGAAAGCGTTTAGAATGTGTGGGTATGAATCACCCAGTAAAAAACCGCTCGGTTAAAAATCAAAGCAGCATCAATCAAAGCTGCATGCATCCTCTAACTATAGAAACTTACAAAGACGGCATTTGGTACGAAATATACATATATTGAGTTGAGGCCACTCCATGCCAACTGTATGTTAGAAAATTAAAAATATTGAGTTTGAGGCCTGTACATGCGGTTTCCATAGCGTCCTTGCATTGACCGTAAAAAGTACAGTTTATTACTGAACAATATTAAGTACAGCAACTTAAAACCCTAGTCGGGTGCTTCCGTGAAAAGCTCTTAGGAAGCGATTCTAAGAAACCAATAAAAAATTCCAGTGTTAAGTTAACCCTGAAAGTTCGTTAAAGGTGAAGGTGGGGAGCGTGTCCTTCAAAGAACTGTAGAGATAGGACTTCAATCAATTACAGTCCATCAGAAGAACCGAAGCACGCATCAGGGAGAACTTGTCTACGCTTAATTGACTAAAGAGACACAGCGACTCGAGAAAGAGGCCCGCTCAAACTACAAAAGTAGTTGTTGACGTGAGCATGTCGACAACAAACATGATTATTAAAATAGAACTTCCTTGACAAAATTCTAAGCTTGAGTGGTTTTCTGCTTCCAAGTGCGTCATAACATGATTGAGTCGCAGATTGATAGACAAGGACGGATTGGGCAGGCCAGGATTTTCCTGATTCCAATTTTGTTCTACAGAATAATTGAAACCACTTCTTTGTCGGTCCAAAGAGTTTGATTGAGTTAATAAAATTGAAGTTAACGGTATCAAGTAATTATGCTAACTGGGTGCTTTTGGCTTTGGTGATTCTGGGAACCTTCAGAATTAGACTGCAAAAGCGTCTGAAATCCAATCCAGTCCAAATTCATTCATGCATGAAGATGGAGGAGCAGGAGTAATAGTTTCGAGTGTTTTCTTATTGAATGAGTCTATTTAATTGCCTCGAGACTTGAGGTTCTTCTGGTAATCTCACTGGAGAGCACACATAGTTAAATCTTCATTTCAAGGAACCGCAAAGACGTTCGAACGTATCCTACTCTTCAAATGAATTGAAGTCTTAAGTTGCGAATTGCAAAACTTGTGCGTTGTATCTATTCAAAGAAAGTCTAGGAAATTGAGCTATCAATGTCAGTGGAATGTCAGCTATTCTAATTAAGCTGAATATACAGCGTGGATGCGGTATTTTGTCCTTCATCTCGAAAAATACTTCTGTCGGCACCGGAAACCCGATATTCCTTTAAAAATGTCTTTTGAAAATATGACAGGTATTGTGGCTTGCTGGGGCACATGTACGGCTATGTCCGGAGTTCATTCTTCAAAATCACGTCATGAAATCTCAAACCTGCCACAG
>JAQFXZ010001471.1:0-11903 GCA_034694025.1 Ceratophysella scotica | reverse complement strand
CCGATTTCTGTAGTTCGCTGCTCCTACTCATAATTTTTCGCTCTTTCCTATGGTGTAATTTACAGAACACATTAAATGAACATACAAGGGTCCGTACAAAGTAAATTCATCGCTAATCATGTGTTTAGGGGTATTTGATTGAATTAAAAATTATAGCATTGGAAACAGCGTAAAACTCTGAGTAGGAGCAGCTAGCTTCAGAAATCGGGTAAGTACAAATTTCTGCAAGCATTAATCAACGTTGCTTAGAAATCATTTTTTCATTATTAGTCGGTTATTTATGTAAATTAGCCAATATAATTTCCAACACATATCAAGCTCGACTAAGTACAGTACATTGTTATTTAATTCTATAGTGAAGCCGTTCGAGCCAAATACGGCATGACCCTGGATTCGCTGCAGAGACTTCTGCTTGGAATTCCTGCTCCAGTGGCAGCACCGATTCCTGGAATGGAAGTACCACTGCCTGCTGAAATCCAAGCCAGCATTGCCGCTGTACCTATGACTCCCGTCGCAGGTCCGTCATCTGCTGGTTTGACTCCAGTTTCTGGTGTTGGTTCTAGTGGTACTCCAGCTGCAGCTGTAGTGAAAAAGGCTGATATTTACTCGCCATTTGAAGAAGACTTTACGACTCGATCAATGTCTGTGTCTTCTGGAGGATCTACTAGAGTTGGAGAAAAGCCGAGTACATCAAAAGGTACGTTCAGTTTAGAACTGTGAACTGTGGCTTCAACTTGACCTTGACCTTGAGCGGATTCGTTCACTATGCTCTCAAAATTTTTTTAGCCCAACCAGCAGCAGCTGTAGCAGGACCATCAAAGCCTGTGACTATTGAAACTATCATGGGAACATGGGAACAAATGACTGGACAAAAAATAAGTGGTTCAGCATCAGATGTTGGCTCTGCTCGTTCTGGAATGTCAATTGACATGGAGAAAGATTTTGATGGGAATGACATTGTCCAAGTTTTGCAGCTCATGACCAAGTTGGAAGATCAGCTGGGGATTCTCTCCCAACAAGTTAACACCTTCTCAAGGAAGGTATGTCTATATCTTTCCTTCGATTTATTTAGTTGAAGTTTGACTTTGACCTTTGACAATCAAAATTACGAGCAATGGTTACTTCGAACTTTGAACAGGCCGAAGAATTGGAGGCAGCTAAAGCCAAGGCTTCATTTACGCTTTTGGAGGACAAAGAGTTTGTGATTCTTCTCTTTCAGTGTCGTGACAAGTTTAACAAGCTGGTAAACAATGCTTTAATTAATAATTATTTAATGCCTTAATTCGAACTTCGAACGAATGCCGATATAACATTCAATTTATGCAGATGAGTGCCAACATACTTCCGAGAGACGTTATAAGGAGATTGAACTTCACCGTGTACAAGCTCAACTTAATTCTGGAGTTGGATGCTTGTCAAAACTTACGTTCTTTAGTCCCTCCGGCACCTGACACTTTGGAAGTTCCTGTTCCTGCTCCAGCAGCTGTTGTACCAAGATTAGACGAATTGATGGAAATGATGAGAAGGAACGCGAATGGAACAGGCCCGTCCACTTCTTTGGGAAACACGAAGCAGAAAGACTATGCGAAATTAATAAGGGAAGGACTCAAGAATGTTTCGGAGAAAGATAAAATCCTTTTCTCTACAATCATTACTAATTCACTCGTTTCTCAACGTCGAGAGAGCATTTCGGACGCTGCACTTGTCCGCTACTTGTATGAGATTCTGGAACCAATCATGAGAAACTTACCCGAGAGCATGTCATCTGCCTTGTCAGGAATAAGCTCACGTTCCAATACTTCACGGACTTCTCAAGGAAGTGGGAATCGCCAGCTTCTGGTAAATCCACTCTTCAGACCAACAATCTTTCCTGGTCAAGCAATGCCGGAACTCATTCCACCTACTGAGCAGTGCGTTGAAGGAACTGCACTTCCACGGCTCCCTGTTATTGAATGCAGGTATGTATGCTCAAAATTCTTAAGCGAGGTGTGGCTTGGCTTGGTATGGTATTTCAATGGCATCGAGCACATATGTGTTACCTTCGATCAAGCAAACTTCAATTTAATTGAACGCTGACGCGTGTCACGCTCACGCATACACGACGTTTGGACACGAATATCCCGACTCCGACCCGTCAGGAATTTTGTCACTTCTTTTCAATGGAGCGACGAACGACACTGTCGAGTTTATAGCAGGATTGTGCAAAATCATTGGATTTTGAAAATCAATTATTTTTAAATCATGATTTTGGTCATCTAAAGGATTTTGATTGTGAATAAATGACCTGATTTTGTATTTTGATTTTTAAAATAAGCATGTGATTTTGACCTGAAAAATCACGATTTTCAGCTGAATTGGCGATTTCAAATCACGATTTGATTTCAAAATAAACGCTTTTTAATAGAAAAACATCGTTGATTTTGAGTTGATGGTCTGATTTTTGACGGCAAAAGGGGACTTGACTGATTTTGATTTTTGTGATTTTGAAGGCGAATTTTAGGTAATTTTGGCCAATGATTTTCTAATGATTTTGCCCAGCCCTAGATAGTTTACGCATGAAGCACTCTTGCATGTATCAGTATCTCAGTAGCTTAGTATTGCTCATTGAAACTGGGATGATTCTTGTTACCAAAATTGAGGCCCCATGCCCCTCGCCCGCCACTGGATTGAAGAATTGGATTTTTGGAGACAACTCGGACTAAAACCGATATGATATATTGTACATACAACACTCCACGTGGCTACTTCGAACAAAATATCTTACATACTTTTGTAATACTATTGTAGAATTCATAATGTTGTATTCTGAATTGTATTAGAGCTATCTCGCCACCGACTGGACCTGGTAGATACGTGGGACTTCATATTCAGAGCGTGCCTCCGATGCCAAGAAATCAAGGACCGGGTCCATCGTCCTCTTCATCTGCCTATCGACAGGTACAACAACAGTCTCAACGACGCTAATATCTCTTTCTCTTTTGCTGACGACAAACTCAGATGTAGCTGTGTGTTATCTGAAATTAGTGTAATTGTCATATTATCTGCTTAACTTTAATGAATTTGCTTGAGAGAATAAAGGGTCATGCTAGTTAATTCTGCGAGAAGAATTGGACCAGATTCAGTTATCAGATTCAGAAATTAGCGTGGGACGTGGAACATGGACGTTGGAATGAAGCGTGAACAATGAATTGAACTGAACATCAACTACTTATGATACATACTTGTTTTTCCGGTTTGATCTTTTTGTATTTTCAATTTGTATTTTCCAGAATATGTGCGTTTTCTATATAAAATTAACTTTGTCGGAGAGTATATGTGTGTATCTGTACTGTTACCATTAAATTAATTATATTATGCAATGAATTATAGCATTTCCTTCATGTTTTAGTATCCTCCTGTTGCTTAGCTTTGACATCTTAACATATTATATGCTGGGAGAAAGAGAAAATAAAAACAATAAATTCTAATACCGCGCTGGATAAGACCTTCTTTTTCCTTCGAGGCAGAAGACTGCGCGAGACCTGTAGTTGCAGCATCCAAGCAAGAATTTACACAGAAAGGGAATTTAGCTCGTGATTAACCAAAGCTGTGCCTTTTCTGTTTGAATTGCGCTTGATTTCTGTCGCCGAGCCCTCAGAAACATTAGTGCAATCTTATGCAATCTCGCCACGAGGCGACATTACTGGGACCAAACTGCTCTGAAGAGCAAGTCGATCTGGAAACCGTTGAATCTTGAAAGATCTCGTCAGGGGCAATCTTCATTCTTATGCTAGTATTTCGTAATGTTCACAATCAGGATTTACGACGGTTTATTATCAGATGTTTCTTGAATCCCGTTAGCATTGCGATCTTAGATGCAAAATGTTAATGGATTTACATTCCCAAGCGAAGATATGCAGATTTGGAAAGCTTTCATTTTTATTCGAATAACGGTGTTAGGTACAATCCCATATGTCTTGCTCTAGTGTCGTTTGAGGCTTGGAACGTTTTGTCCCCTCAAAATGCGCTTTTGTATTCTAAAAATACTGTCATGTAAACTGTGTTGCGAAGTATCAACGCGCACATTTCATAGCTGCGAATAATCATCGGCCACCTTCCATCATGGAGAAAAGAATCGTCGCAGCGCAGCAGCGATCATAGATCATAGTGGCACATTTCATCCCGGCCAAGAATCATCCTAGCGATTATGGATTATGGACCATAGTGACAGTGACACATTTCATCGCAGCGAAAGAGCGTAAGTTCGGCCCTGCGCTTTTTAGATCGATCGTTTCAAGTTTTACATTTTCTTCACAAAGCAGCCGATTTGCATTTTATTATTTTCGCTATGATACTTCGCGGGAATGAAATATGCGCGAATATTCTTCGCAGCAAAGAAACGTGCGCTATGATTCTTCGCAACTCCAATGTAACAATCGATGAGTACGTCGTCAGCAGAAGTGGGGGAAATCCTGTGACCTTTGACCTTTTCCGGTATGGATCGTGATCCTAGTCTAAACTTATGCAACCTTTCTATGTATGATTTAGTCTCCAGCCCGAAGAGGAACACCAGGAGCATCAGGTAACGCCCCAATACGTGAACCTTCCAATTCCAAGTCCCGAAAACGCAGTCGAAACCGGAGAGGAGGCCGCCGGAAGGAACATAGGAGAATACCAGTTGAAAAGCCAGCATCCAATTCCAAATCTAGGGCTTCATCCAGCTCAAATTCCAGAAAGGAAGTAGGAGTTGCTCAAGAGTAAGAAATATTCGGAAATTGAACCAGTACAGCGCGAAGCGCATTTGTGCAGCGCTGGATTTTCGCACCGCTTAAGCTTGTCCCATTGCAAAAAATAATTAGACTTACACCATTCCAGATTTTGGAACAGTGATGTTTCCGAAATAAGCTCTAAGAGTGGATTTGATGTTGATGACTCCGAATCTCATTCCAAACGTAAAGGAAACGAAAAAGAGGAAAATCAGCCTGAAGTTAGCGAAAGTCATCCAGTGTCAGTGTCAGTTCCGAAGAGGTCAAACCTTCGGAAACAGCCTAAAGCACGACCTCCTGCCAACCCTGACCTTTCAGATCCGGAATCAGGAGAAATTCTAACCGATGACACCCTGTCTTCCATTTCCGTCACGAAATGTGTGTAGTTTTCTGTTTGGTTCGCTCGTTTTAATTTATTTCGAACTTGATAGTTTCCTGGCCATTTCATGTTCATCCTACCCTTCCACAAACTCCTTGTTCCTCCAATCTTCTTCCTGCTTTTTTGTGCATATATTTATGCACAAATGGATCTGGTTTTTTGGTATCTTTTCTTTTCTCTTATTTTGCATCCAAATCTATCTCCTTTATTGATACTCATCTATTTTCATTTCTGTAAATATGGTTTTATTTCAATGATTCAGTTCACTGAAAAGGCAAAGCCAGCCTTTTCGTTCGTTGGGATTCCGAAGAAAGTAACGTAAGTCGTCGAAACGCTTCTTGCATGTAAGTGTACGACACCGAATTATGATATGAGGCACTGCCTCGGCATGCCCTAGCCGTAATACCTCTATTGCATGATAAGCTGAGCTGGAATGCATGATGGTCTGCATGAAGTTCCAATAACTACAAACTACAACATTTAGTTAGCTTTTAGCTCTAACTTCACTTGGGGCCGCGGTGCTGGTTGCTTGTACTTCAGAGCTGCACACAGCGAGTTGGGCTGTTATGAACCTCTCAGAATCCAGTCGATTCTGTTACAAACTAATTAATGCTTAATCTTTTTCGCTGCATGCAATTCTTTTTCGGCTACTTTCGGTTTTGGTGTGGCATAATAATCGTGAGAGGGTTCCTAATTAAAGTCACTCGAAATAGTCCATGTGCTGTAATTAGATACTAGGAATGTGGAGGCCACTCCATGTTAATAACGCGTTGCTGTTTGCTATCATCAATGTTTTATTACATGCCGTTTGCATGGAGTGGCCTCAGCCTCAACCAATAATGGCACACGACCTTGGGTTTCTTCGTAAAAAATAAAGGTTATGGAACAGGCTGTAACCACTATTGTAACCACCCACCATTTCGACAAACCTGCACCTAGCCTAACCAGAATTTAACAAAACTTCCGTTGCATGCTTCCGGCATAACCTAACCTAAAGTATCGAAAAGTATATGCGAAGCCAAAACCGCTTCCAAATATGAATTTTTCAGAGGGAACAATTAGTGATTACAATAGGTGGTTACAATGTGTGGTTACAACCTGTTCCATAATACTTGCTTGAAGAGTTGGCTTATTACGCAGTTTTTTTTTTATTTTGTGCTGCGCAAAATCGCAAAAGCCGCGTTAAATTGCGTTTTGCGTTAAAATGCGTAAAATTGCGAAAAATTGAGTTAAATTGCGAAAAATTGCGTTAAATTGAAACTCGTGTGAATTCCCGTTCTGATTTTATTTTAAAGCAATTTTACGCGCGTTAAATTAAATGTTGATGCTTAAAACACAAGTTTACTCAGTTAAAGAACGCAGTGAAACTGCGTAAAGCCAACCGGTTTCTCATTTCTCTACTCTCCAATGCCATATCTAAGTAGTTCAGTTGCCGGGATTATAATAGGGTGCGTAATTTGATTGGCTGAATTGGTAAATTCAGGTTTACTTAGAAGTTGTATGGTTTGGTATCAAAAATATTCACAATAAAACACGCTGTTTGCCATTCAAACAGCGCGTTGTTAAAGTTTGGTGCATGCATGTTACGAAACAGCTCAGAGGTGCAAATTCCAATTCCTCATGCGTTAAAAGCATTTCAGCATGCGTGAAACTTAAGTTGACAAATGTAAATGTATTTAACTCAATGCACCAATGAGCTGAATCCGAACTTGAGATTGCTGTGCACCAGTGTGTGTGCTGGTCCACCTCCATTTTAAAATATGATACTAATTAATCATTTTGTTTGCTTTTTGTCCAGCGAGTAGCGAGGGAGATGAAGGAGTGAACTTAGTGAAATTAGGAGAGATTCGCCAGAAGATAAAGAAGAAACTCTCAAAGAATTTGAGTTCTGAGACAAGTGTTCGGGCAGCTGCGACAGATTCCGAAGGCTCAGATTCAGAATCTAAGGTCCGACGACGGAGTCACTCCCGTTCCAAAGACAAAAAGAGGTCATCAAAGAAGACTACCACGTCACGATCACGCAGCAAACGCCTCCCCTCCCTGTCACCTGAGAGAATCCGCATTAGCCTTCATAAAAGTTCCAAATCGACATCGAAGCGAAAGCATCATCAAAGTAGGGATCATGAACGAAGACGACGCAGGCGTAAATCAAGCAAAAAGCGTCATTCTTCTCGGAAGCGAAGCCGAGACAGAAGTCGATATAAATCCCGCCATGCCCCTGCGCACAAATCCGATGAAGACGTGGATGTTCTCATAGAGAAATTCAGAAAGAAGCAGGTCATGACAGTTCGACTTGGACAAAAGCCGAATAAACTCCCTAAAGCTAATCCCAAGGCTAATCCAATAAATGACGAGCTTCGTTTGAGTCGAGCTGATCGTTCTGAGAGCTACGCTGAAACTGGGACTCTGGAAGTTGCTTCTAGCGCTTCAGCCTCGAGTGTTGGTTCAATTACACCGGAACCTTGCACTGACGGAAATAAGCCATTCCCATTTGCAGCGTCTCGAGCGTTGTCCCTTTCCGCTTCGGAAGCAGAAGATGACAAAGGTGTTCCTGAGCAAAATGTATTGGCTCCTGATGACTCAACACCGTGTCAAGACGAAGTGGAGAGTGAGGTTGAGATTATTGGAGATAAGCTCGAAGCTAAGGCCGCAGAGTAGATCGAATTTTACAATTTTTTGAGAACAGGTTGAGGTGAATGACGAATCGTGTCTTGTAGCTCAAATGCATGGGCATAGCGAAGACTCCTAAGCCTTAATATAGGGCTGGCTTGTAATTTACTCGTCAACAAAAATATAGAAAGCCAGGCTAATCTTCACACGTTTATCCTAATCAAGTTTGCGCGCGCTGAAACTAAAGTAATGAAGAGCTACGTGTTGTAAGCCTTTGAGCCCGTTAGGAAAACCTAACCTAACTTGGCAGAAATGAATCTGAAGAATAGCCTGGGAAATTAGCCTGGATTTTCTATATTTTTGTTGACGCATTAATGTTTTCCCCTAATAAAATTATGTACCCCTCCTGGTCAAACGTTAAACCTTTATACTGTATAGATAGAATCGGAAAGTGTAGAAACTCTAAAAACCTGCACTTTGTGGCCGACGGCACCACGTGCACTACGTTTCGTGACGTTTTTTGCAAAGGCTTCTTCAAAATTATGGTTTCAAGTTTCAAAGTTCTTCACTTTTCCTATTCCTGCTGTGCAGCACTTAAACGTTCTATTCGCTTACAAATAATGAATAATGGAATGTCCACTTCCACAAAGTGCTAAAATACTCAAACATATTCAGAAATCTCTATTTTCGTAGAACGTTAGAGGTTGGAATTTCAGAATTAATAGTTTAGCTATATATGTAGTTGTTTAGGTATTATTGTTTTATATCTATAACAGAATGCATTTATGTATAATTGTATAGTACTAATATAATTTCCAGGTGAACCAATTCTTCCTACAGTTTTTGTGTCTCCTATGGCGTTTGCCATGATTGTTTATAGTATAATGTAATTGAATAGTGTAATGACCACATTTACAGCTCTAAAGAAAGACGCTTCCAGTCAAAAAGCACCACAGCAAAAAGCGACACACGAATAACCTAACCAAACCTAGCATAATTTGTGCCACACTTTTTGCTGTCGCGTTTTTTGCCTGATACTCAAAAGACAGTGAGATGGCTCTAATATCGTAGGACAGATTCACCAATTTATATTATTTCGAGGGTGTATGCATGATTTCTTGTGTTATTGTGCTGTGTTTTGTACATGAATCATTATCATAGTTTAGTGACATTACATAGTGCCTGCATTGTGTGTTTTGTGTATATGGAATAAATTGTATGTTTGTTTGTTAAAACAACCCCATTCCAGGCCGCAGATTTCTTTATTTCCATATTCTTTCACTTACTGTACAATTATTTGTTTTTGACTGTCTAAATTGTTAATTGTTATTGTTACTGAACCGTAGATTGACAGACTGAAAGGGACAGACTTACGAAATTTTTTTAAAGTCAACAATTATAAGTACAAACTTAAGAAATGAGACACGTCTACTCACTCTTGTCCTTGTCTTTGAAGTGAAGGAATACACAGGAGAAGAGAGTTACTCCGATCATCATTGAGAAGGCACTCGCGTAGTAGGGAAATGCTGATGGAATAAATCGCTCGTACTGCGTGTGCTGAAGAGGACGTACGGATACCTATTGAAAAATAATGCACAGATTCCAGACAGATTCTAATTTTTCTGATTTTGTTTCGGGCTCGACCACCTTAGAACGGTGTATCGAAACAGCCAATTTATTTTCTAGAGGTTTACCTGAGTTGCACTGCTGAGAAAAGTGTAGCCCTTCCTTTGATAATCAATCTTAAATTGGTAAACTCCGTAGACGTCTGGAATAACGAACCGAGCCTCGTACTTGTCACCGACTCGCTTCAGATTAGTTCTGACAAATGGGTCAATTCGGACAAATTCCAGTTGAATGTCTTGTGCAGTGTATCCGTTCCAAACACCATTCTGGAGTTCCTCAATGACAACATTATAGACTACTTCTTCAGTCACAATGTAGGATCCTGGAGTGTGACTTTCACCGGCTTTATGATGAGTTACATTGCTGAGACGCAGAACACCCTTCTCTTTGAATACCCATTGGCTGAGTGCCTTGGCCAAGTCTGCGTTACCGGATTTGTCGGATTTTCCTCCCTGATATAATAAGAACAAATTAGTCACGAGTCAGCCTAAAAATTTCTAACAATTTTTAATTAAGGCTTTGTGAAATTAATTTGTTTTACCTTCAGTTGAGCAGTAGCGGTGAAGAATGTATCGGAGAAGAATTCCAGTGAGCCTGAGAACACGACTCGAGCATTGTTACGTGCCTGGAGACCTCCAATCAAAACAGTATTCTTGCCAACGGTGTGAGGATACTAGAATTTGAAAATACGCTGTTAATTTCAAACACAAAAGAACTAGAATCTACAAATACGGCCTATTAAGTGAACAGACTTACTTCAGTGACGACTTTGTCCGGGTTGTACGAGTATGACGAGGAAGGAGCAACAAGAACTTCTAGGACTAGAGGATTCTCAGGATCAAGTAACAAACTTGAACCTTCAAACAGAATTGGCCCGACAGGTTTGGCACCAACAATTGCTGGAGCATCGATGAGATTTTTTGGATCAACGGTGATGGCGGTGTGCTAAAGTCAAACAATACAATACAGTTAATGGTTATCAGTTAAGTTATATCCATAAATCATTAATAGCAATATTTATCGGTGGTCCTGGCTTTTCAGTTACCTTTCCACTATCAACAGCAGGGCTGAAATTAATGTGATCAATCACATATGCGGATGGCTCATCCAATTCTAGCCCGAACTCAGCTGCCAAGTCACGAACTGCATCTCCTGCATTAGGGCTTCCAGCTACTAAAACATTTCCACCGTTGTCGACAAATTCCGCAATTGCTTCTGGACTCAAATCTCCACCGAATTCATCGGTTCCAGGTGCAAACACAATTAGATGCTGGAAGAGCCAGACTCCGTATTTTTTTAGGGAAAGTCCAGGCTCATCTGACAGTTTGAAGTTTAGTTGGTAGCCAGAATCTGTAACATAGTAAATACGCGACAAAGTCAGTGATTATTCCGGGTGCATTTCTCTGGCAGCATATACTGAAGAGAGACACTGTCACCGGACCGTCAATGATCCTCTTTCCACTACCAACTACAAAGTTTTATATAATAATCCGAAACTATAAATGAGTTAAATGATAAAATCTTGCGGCCTCGGGCATTTGTAATGCAATCCATGATTTGTTTTGATAAAGCGCTTAGCGTCAAATAAGCTGAAAACTGACATGACCCCGCCCCGCTCGTGTAATGTTACACTTTAAAAGCGACATGACACAAGGTCAAAGGTGGCCAGTGTGATATTCCCAAAGCAATGCATGTATATGCCTGCTCTTTCATTATGCATTAGGTAGCGCAAACTTGACTTGTTACTTATTTAGAAAGGATGAATTTTCAAGAATACTGAATGACATGACATGTTGACATGGACTTACCCTGGAGACCCTTGAAGAAGAGGGAATGAGTTTCTTTGATGGCCAGAGTGTCCACGAGGACGAGGGTTTCTTTTCCTGCGGTGTACTGTGTGTAAACGGGCAAGAGGACGGAAAAGAGCAACAGCCCGAGTGTCAACACCCTCGTCATCTTCTCGCTCACCATTCTAATGAAACGGAGATGGGCAGGTCACAGGTCAATTCACCGGAACAAGCTGCTGGAACTTCTGGAAATTAAAGTAGAATCAGACAGGCTTGAATGCTGGAGATGAGATGACGTTGCATGGACTTGACGGGGTTGTTCGACTGTGGTTGGTGACCGGCTTACAACTTAAATAGGCGGAGTTAAGTGCTGGATTTGACGAAAGCTACTTACCACATTTTAAGTAAGAGAGCAGTTTCAAATGGCATAAGCCACTTTATGGCACGGGAAGTTCAGATGGTGAAGCTGAATGAAATTGCTGTACTCAATGTTTTCCCCGCTTGCCGTTGTTTAATTGATTGGTAGTGGCCAACAAGTAGTCGAAGAAATGTGTTAAGTGGAGTTCGCTTTTTGACCTATTCTGAATACTGTACGGCAAATTTACCGCCCAGTATTTGAAGTCGATATGCTACTCGCCTGCCTGCCAACAACACATTTTTTGTGTACAGGGTGTTTTAAAAAGGATAGGCCACCCACGTGACCAAAAATAAATAAATTGAAATAAATAAACACTGAATGTATGTTACAGCCAGCAA
>JAQFXZ010001470.1:0-11910 GCA_034694025.1 Ceratophysella scotica | reverse complement strand
AAAAAAGCCATCTCGGGTGACCGCAATTGGGCTCAGTGCATCCTTCTTTTACTCTGGGCCCAACAATACAGTACGAATGTAAAAATTCGTTTTAGTGGATTCTGGCGCTACAAAGCACAAGTTTTATGTAAAGATGTATAATATGGAAAATGGCCATAACAATTTTTGAATGTAATATTGTATTAAATGTAAATATATTACATTTTGTTGCAGCTATGCCAGGGTTTATCGGTTAGTACCGTTTAGTATTTTATTCGGGCAACTAAAATTCGTGATTGTATTGCAAACAGGGCGGTATTGAGACAGACTGGTTTCGGAAGCCGGGTTGTTTGGTCCTGCTGGCGCAGTTTGCACTTCGTGCATTCGTTGAATTCAGCCCTCGGAAGTCCGTTCGACAGCTTCCACTCTTGTTGCTAGCTCCTCAACAGAAGGACTATCACATGGCGATCGGGATTCCTCCCGTCTCATCACATATTTCTCATAAGTATGTTCCATGTTTCTAAATAACGTACCTACAATTGACCTTAATTCTATATCGTGTCGTTCTCGTTTTTTCATAGCTTGTTTGGAAAAGTATTTGAACAAATATCTGTCCGGATGCCGGAAACTGTGCGGATGGACTCCTTTGATACGTCCGTTTGTCAAGTCACATCAACCCATACGGAACAATTTCTGGAACTACTCATTTCTCTGCTCACTAACTAAGCTTCAGCTAGGAAGCGCTTTTCAGAATTCATGTTGTTATTTATGGCTATGTGAATGTTCAGCTTTCGTTTGAGCTAAGTCTCATCCCATCCTGTTAATTCAGATCAGATCTCCCTCCGCGAACATGAAAATAGGTGAACGTTTGCGCACAGCGCATATATTTTGTACTGTATACTGTATATATAAATAACATAGATGAGTGCATGGGTTAAGCATGATGAACATTAGGCATCTGGTTGGGCACGTTCGGCCTCGTCAATCGGGTTACGTACAGGAATACAAGCATGCGTATCTAGGATACTAAGTTTATGTACCGACCGAGTGTAATACTAATAAAGAAAATATTAAACGGTGCAGCAAGGTTTTATTCAATGAGTTTAATAGTGCCAAAAAACAGGATAACCAGGTGTGGTGCACAAATTCCAAATTCATTCAAGAAATATATCATCAAATACCCTCCTGGCGGCTCTACAAAGGTTCCGATTCACTATTGAACAGCGCTGGGCAAAATCATTTGATTTTGAAAATTGATGATTTTAAAATCATAATTTTGGTCATCTAAGGGATTTTGATTTTCGGATTTTGATTTTGAAGAAATGACCTGATTTTGTGTCTTGATTTTTAAATAAGTTGATGTTGACCTTATAAATCACGATTTTCAGCTGAATTGGCGATTTTAAATCACGATTTGATTTCAAAATTACGATTTTAAATCAATAAACATGGCTGATTTTGATTTCATGGTTTGATTTTAACGGCGAAAAGGGACTTGATTTTGATTTTGGGATTTTGAAGGCGAATTTTAGGTGATTTTGGCCAATGATTAGGAAAATCATTTTCTAATGATTTTGCCCAGCCCTGCTATTGAAAGTACTCGTATGTAGCATGTAGCACATCAAGTCAAGACTTTAAAAAGAAGCATTAGATTTAAAAGCCACGCGAGTACCCTAGGTAAGTAGCTAAAAATTAATATTAGCTTGACTTGCTGCGAAGGAGTAAATTAGACGTAGACGAGTCAAACTGAACAAATCATTTCGCGTAACATGCGCAGTAAGCCTTAGTATCCAAATATTAATAATTCTTGATAACGGGACATGGTAGTAGCAACTAGCAACCTGATGAGTTTATAAGAACAAGGCAGCAATACAATTTTAACAGCACGTTTTAAAGCAAAGCTGAATGTAAATTATTCGTTAATTCAATTGATATAGGCAGCTTTTTGCATTTACATGTATTCTGTACAAGTTCAAAGCTGATATTAGGTGGTGATTGATTTATGTACGGTAGATTTGAATCTTCAGACGAATCGGTTTTCAATATATTTATACTGAAGCTGAGCCTTCTGGAATTTATGAAGGAATTCTCGAACTGATTTTTCGTCCACAAGCTGGAGAGTGGACGAGACAACATAGCGGAAGTTGGGAATATCCAGAATTAAAACGTATGACTTGTTTTCCTCCATGTCGGTAAAGAGTCGAAGTGATTCGGCTAGTTCAGACTACGGATAGAGAAATACATTCACTTAGAATCATGAGCATATTTTAATAAATAAACAAATTAAATATCCAAAATATCTGTATTCACAAGAACATTTGACTCTTAGACATTTAACTCATCGATACTCCGAGTTGAACGCAGACCACAGAGGTGAATTGTTGTAATTGAATTGGTGAGTTGTGATTTTTGAAATTAAACCGTTTCCAAGCGTAGGTACTCGATGAAATCGTGTATTTTATGATTTGCGCACATTCAAGTATTATTTTTACACCCGAATTCCGAAATCAAACTTGAGTGATCTTTAACAAAATTGCAAAAATACCTTTTCAGACAAAATCAGGTCGCTACGCTTTACGCCGCTGATGCTTTATAGCGATTTGCGTGATTTTAACAAGTGATATGGTATTTAATCATTATTTTTTGAGTTGTAAATCAAAACACACTTTTTGAAAAACAATACACGAACATGGCTCTTTTTCGCGTTTGTCTCACAAAATATGCCAAGATGAAATCCAACTTTATACGGTATCGGGCCATGAAAGCTCATTTTTTCTACCTATCTGGAACCAAAATATTTTTTTTACAGACAAACTCTTTGCGCATTTAAGACCAGCAGAAATTATAGACTTTCAAAATCAAGATCACACAATAGTACCCATTCTACTGCTCAATGGTCCCAAACTGTATAAAAGGCGCTATTCTGTCCATTTCCGTCCATTATTTGAGTGATCGCTGGGAGAACTGGAGGAAAATCGTGCTATCATTGAAACGTGGAGAAGGATATAACCATTACTGGGATTATTTACAGAAGTCGTGAAGACGCGTAACAATGGACAATTCGGAGGGAGTGTATCGAATTGAATTCGGGTCTAGTCCAGGCCTGAGTGTCATTGAATGTTTGTCGTTGGGTTGGAAAGGACCAGAGCTTGAGTGGAGCTCAGTCCAGTGTGCTGGCTACTAAAACGCTTGAGAAAATCCTTTTTATACTCCCTTATTTTCTTTATAGGGAACTTGAATGAAATTTAATGTGAGGCCTGGAATTGTAATAGAGGAAGGGAAGGCTGGAGAAAGTCCTCTGAATGCTTACGTCAGTTGCAATAAAGAATTTGGGTTGAAATGCTTCTTCCATGTCTGACTCGGTGATTTGAGTTGCGATTGGGCCCAGAATTGATTCCGCCTTGTCATATTCACTATCATCATCCCCTGGAGAATTTTCAAAATCATTTATATTTTTATGCATCTTTTCTCAGACACGCGTCTCGCGTCTCTCTCGACTCAAGACACCAGCTTCAACAGCCCATTTAGCACCCAAGTTACACCAACACCGAAATTCGACTCTTCCCAGAATAGCTCTTGCATAGCATACGAGTTCCGGTCTTCGGTCCATCTATTCAATTTCTACGCCATTGCTTGGACCCGAGCCCGCTTTACGCTAGAGTGAAAAATATGCCTTAACGCACTTGTACGGTGTCTCTTCGGATGTCGTGCGTTAAATCCTAAACCGCTTTCCCTGACAGGTCATAACGTTATTCTCGTTTTCCCGAAAGTCTTAAAGTCAAGCGTAAAGTGGTAGAGGCGTGATCCGACAGTAATTTAATTGCTTTCTCCGGCTATTTTTAACGCTATACACAGTACGAGGGTTGTTTCATTTATCTTGAATTTTTCTGAAAACCTGTAAAATCTAAGTAATCCCATGAATTGGGCTTAAACTTTCACCACATTTGAAGTAATACCCAAGCTACATAGCAGAAAAAAGTTGGGTGAACATATCCACATGCACAGATTTTATAGCAATTTTGTTCGAAATTTTTTGCTTCTTTGATTAAATTTTTTCTCGTTTTTCTTTTGCAATAGGTACAGTAATAGTTTAGAAAATAGGGCTGCATGGTAAAATCGCTTGACACTTTTACCAGAAACACGATAGTCCATATCTGCTCAAGTAAGTGTAGAAAACGCTTCCAGCCAAAAACCGCGACTCCAAAAATAGCGACACCGAAAACCGCGACACACTAAAACCCGCGACAACAAAAACAGCGACACTTTATAATCTACGCTAACTTAACCTAAAGTTCCCAAATCGATATCGCGGTTTTTGCTGTGTCGCGGTTTTTGGAGTAGCTGTTTTTCTGTCACGGTGTTTTCCTGTTACGGTAGAAAACATTGACAAAAAATATGCAAAGGCAAAGCTTTTGGGTAGTACTAGTTTAAATGTGGAGAAAGCTTCAGCCCAATTCACTCAATTCTTTCACTTTTACTGATTTTCTAAAAAAAATCGAAAAATTAGTGAAACAACCCTCTTATATTCCCAAAATAGAAGCGCAAGCACGACAAAGACCTCTGCTATACAGTAAACTCTTAAATTCCTGTATCATGAGATGCATGTGGTTGGTGCGAGACAGCATAAAGTGGGCATAAATATTTATGGGTGAAAGTTGCAAGGCAATAGAGTTTATCCCCAAAATTGACTCCTTCTAAAAATACGGACTTTGTTTTACCATGGAACGGGAAACATCCTATATACACGGTGAAAGTATCCAGGGGGAGATGTCTCGTTTCTATTTATGGGATTTCGTGCAAGTCTGCAAACCTTCTTATTTCATCGTATCGACGCTCGCACTAAACCTGAAACAAAGTCAGCCCTCCTATCTTCATTCAACTGCTTTCCATTCCAGTGCAGAAATGGAAGGGTTGAGGGTTGAATTTCTCCCAAATCGGAGAAGACACAGACTCTTTTGTATTTGTAAAGTCGACATGCTCTAGTAGGATGGAAATAAGCGTGCACACGAAGAGAGGTGAATGATAATGGGATTATGAAGAGTAAAGTCCATGATTTAGCTTACCCAAAAAGTAAATTAGACAGAGTGTGTGATTTAGGGCCGCCGAGTGTTTATCGCGAAGTTCTTCCACTATTTTGGGGTACCAAGGGAAATCCTGGAAACATGGAAAACAATACAGCCTTCATCGAGCATTATGGGTATTAGAATGTAGTCAGCTCAAGCAGGACTTTTCAACAAATCTCAGTTCAACTAATTGCATTGTTCATTTAAATCCAAAATGAATTAGAAATAAATGCTCGGCTGAAAAAGTACTTGGGAGAAACATTAAATGAAATTACGAATTGGCAAAAGTATTGAGAACAAAACATATGCCTACTTTGAAGCAAATACAACTCTACGATTTTATAAGTGTGAATATTTTCCTAACTGTTTAGCATTGGCATTAGAAATAATACTTACATCAAGCACAATTTGAAGTAACTGACAATAGGAAGTTTTCAATGTGCTTGAATAAAGTAAAAATTGGGATTTATCATTTTATTCATTTACGAACAATTTATTCATTTTAAACAGATTTGCTTAATTATCCTGTGAGCTTAAACTCGCTATAGCTGGATAATGGGAATTTCTATTACTTCCACTTCCTTTGTCTGCCATACCATAATACCTTTTGATCCGTCAAAATTCGTTCATTCAAATGTCAGAATCACGTGTAATTGCGTTTATCTGCTTTGAGTTCCGAAGTTGTTCAATTGAACTTGTTTACAATCATGTACCAGATCCTTGGATTCACAAAATTGAATAAATTCATTCAAGTTAAACTAGTACAAATGACGCTATACTGCAGTATTTTTATTTGGGTTTATTAGAATCTGTCAGTTTGTTTCTCTAATTCGTGTATTTTCAAGATTTTTAGCATAATTAATTTAAATGATCATTTCTTGTGTAATATTGAATAAAGTTTATTGTTGTATCGTATTATGCATGAGTGTTTGAATGCAAAAAATCGTGTTTTCTACAATACTCTTTAATAAGGCAGAATCAGTACCGATGCGGGCAAACGAGGTATCAGGCTAAAAATGTATTTTACAGCGAGCAAAGTGTGTATTTTAGCGGTTAAAGCAATATTAAGCCAGTGCACATTGCTCACGAGTATTTACCAGTGCTTCGAGATCTTCGTTGACCTCTGTCCGTCCCTCTGTGGTAATAACATTGTCATCTCCGTCGATGAGCACGAAGGTTGGAATGGCCTTAATGTTGAGAAGTGCCGTGAGTTCCTGTCTCCTCGCCTGGTCCGCATAAGGAATTCCAAGCCAGGGCATTTGTTCAAAGAAGCGGTTGAAGGATTCCAGACTCCTGTACGTGGACATAGGGAAATGAGGAAAGCAAGCAACTGAAGAGAACCCCCTGAGAATGTCCAGGAGTCCAGGATCAGACACAGGCCCAGAACATGTCTGAAACCCTAATCCCACCAACAAGTCCAGACTCCGTCTGACTGACGGAAGATATTAGTTGGGAAAATAAATATCCGCCCTTTCTCTCACACATGTTGTTATTCTTCCATTGGCAATTCCAGCATTCCTTCACACAAATTGCAAAATAACATCCCGCCTCCCATCATCTGTTTACTTACACAGCCGAGCAGATGGAGAAAGAAACCCAAATAAGCCCTTTTAGGACTTTATTTGTGTGCTGGATGCTGGATACACACGTGTGGCCGGGTTCTTGTGGGGAGAAGGGAGTGGAAGGCAGGAGTAAGGCAGTAAAGTCAGAGAGGAGTAATAAGACATGGATTCATGAATTATTACTTGTTGGAGGAGAGGCGGAAAATGGAGAAAAGGAGAAAAAATCTACCCGCAATTGATGTCATCAAAGTTTTGTCTTAGGATCAAAAGTTGAGAAAGGATCGAGAAGAAAGTTTACGTGACAAAGTTGTAAAAGTCGTAAATGCTGACGATGGGTGATAATTTAGACGGTGAGGAGAAAGTGTAAAGAAGTGTCTGGCTCGAGTTGAAGAAATTAATATCTAAGAAATAGAGGCTAGCTGTCAGGGACTGCCGTAACCATAAGTTGACAGGGTCCACCGACAATTCAGCCCTCCGGTCCGCTTTCCCAGGCGTTGAACCATCCGCTTGATCGCCAATCAGGTGCAAGTTCCAAGGCTTTAAGAAACCTAACCTGATGAGATAAATCTAATTTACTCGTATGTCAGTCGTAATTCTTCCATCACCATGGAAGCCAGCCTCATGGCTGACATAGAGCCACCAAATTAAGTTTATTCACTTTTCCCTGATCTTCTGACAATATAAACAAGGAAAATTCAAAATTCCATAGTTCTGGAGCCTGTTCGGGTGATTGGATTGAACAGCGAAGTACTCATATAAGGCATAGCTGTTCAATTTAATTCCACTCGGTTAACTTTATATGCTTTGAAACATAAAAAAGCTGCAGGAATGAATGTTGGTGTATTTATAAACTGGAGCTAACCTATTGTGAAGCAACTTGTATGGGTGGAACGTGGTACAGCATATAGAATTTAGCTATTGATTACGCTCGCTGGGTAGCCGGAAGGTTCGGCAAATGGAAGGTTTGGCAAAATCAGAAAAGTGATCAAAAACTGAAGCCCTGGAAGGTTTGGCAAATGCATTTACCTAGGCTACCTTGAAATTGTACTTTGATTCAAAGGATCCACCATGTATGGAAAAACTTTGAAAGGAATAAAAGCGTTTTATGTGAAATGAAAATGAGGATAGCCAATTGGCCATGGCAATCATCTTAGACTTTGAGGGAAACTTTTCAGTATTAGGGTGATCCCTTAAATTCTTTCTCGTACAGCTGCTAATTCGTTTCATTTGGGTAGTAATGCTCTAAAGACCTAACCTTTTTCGTTTGTTTATAGGTCTGTAAAGGTCATTGAAGTTTTATCCAAGTTTAGCATTTACAGAATACGAGCATCACAGTCACACAACTTGATTTTGATATATTTCAGGCGCTAGTTGATGTACTAATGCGATAAGGCACAAATTAAAAATTCTTTTTTGGGTTGAGGTAAGCCAAGCACAATACAATGCTATCTCGCCTCCAGCGTTACCTCCGAGCGTTGAAGCCTATTATCGCCTGCACGGCCATCATGGTCGCCTTCAATTCTTATCGCCATTGTTGCCTCTCATAGAGTGTGATTTAACTCGAGTTATATTGGTTAAGGTTAGCTTAGTTTAGATTAGGTTTAAACTTTAAATAAATCAAAATGATTAAAGTCTGCGGCGCTCCGAAAAACCTAAGAAGAGAAAGGAAAGACAACGCGGATCATGGTGGAGGCAACCTAAAATGGGAATTGGTGTACTTTGACCGTATTCTGTAGCTAGCAATAAGCACACACATGTTCCGTCCAACCGTGAATCACTGATTGTGGCGGATCCTGTTGTCGCGTCACTTCGGATGAGCCACATGGCCTATAGATTAGTGTGCAGAGTAACACTCAACTATTCTGGACGTACGAATGTAGTATTAACGTTGATCAAGTCGTGTCGTGATCAGGAAGAAAGTTTGAAAGAAAGGAAGCGGAAGCTTATGTGACAGCTTCTTCTGCTTCTCTTCTTTCTTCAGATCTAGACCTCGAATATTCTCTCAAAACTTTTATGTTTTCTTGATGCGGACTACGGATTACGGACTCGAAAACTCCACAATTTGATGGGTCCGCTTCTTCAGTTCCACTCACCCAAATGTGGAATGACAGGAAGTGCTTTATGAGCAAATCGGAACGACATCATCAGGAAGGAACGGCTCAGCCTCATCACTCCTCAGCTTCTAATTCTAATTCACTAATTCTCACCTGTCTGAACTCACAAAGATGATCTCAAAGCTCTTCTGTCGCTCCTTTAGCTTCTTATACGTCCCAATCAACGTCGACAGAAAAGTTCGGCATGGAGGACACTGTGGAACCAAAACTTTGCACAATTACCACTACCAATTCATTTAGAACCTCTTCTTGAAATTGCGTAAAAATAGAATAGATAACAGTGTTGTGGGATGGGAACATAGACAGTCACGATTTCGGATGTCAATGTCAAACAGTGTTTAGTTTTGATTTGGGTAAGCAAATAGGAACCCTGCGCTGTTTGTGATATATTTTTGCGTATATTAAAAATGATATAAGAATATAAGTTGCAGATGCTTAGAAAGTGGATTTCAAAGCAGTGCTCCTTCATCACTTAAAATCAGGGTTCGGCAATATGTATCTCGAGATTTAAAAAAAATTCTTTTAAAAAAAATCAAATATTGATGTTATTGATATTCTCGCCTTTTCTCGCTTTTTCATCGATTTTGTAATGCATATTTATGGTATAACTATCCAAATTGTATGTATTGCCATTGCGTCATTTCAAGTACACAGTCACAGAAACGCAATGCAAGATGCAGTGACCAAATATGACAAAGGACTAATTCGCTATCAAGTCTTTCTTTTATCAATCAAACTTTGTTCAAAATAAAAATACGTACACGTTTTGATTTAAAAATAATAATATTTTTATAGAAGTTTAGCCCCGCTCAAGTACGTATCAACCTGCATTCCATCGCGTCTAAATTTGGTCTGCCCTCGGCCCTAGCCACGACAGCCACATCCAATTTAGGGCAATAATTTCTTGCCCCACCCGCGCTCCGGTCCCGCCATGTAGCTCAGTGCAGTACAGAATGTGTACGCTTTTCCGTACCGCCTAATTTAAACCTTAGAAAAAGACCGTTTGCAATAATTTTGAGCTTTGTATCAGTCAATCTGTTTGTAACTAGGAAGGAAATCTACACAGATTCGAGTATAAAGGGTAATTGACGCAACATGGAGAGAAAGAAAGAAGGTACTTGAGGATCGGGATTCGGGATGTCAAAGTCAATTCATTGGTTTGGGTGGGAGATAGGCTGGAGATGTCAGAGAGAGAGTAAGTGGGTAGGCATGCACTTACCCAGTGAGCCGCGAAGAAGATGCCTTTGACGGCCGTGTTTTTGAGAAGTGGGTGAGGTGCATCAGAATGTGGGGCAGTGGGCGGGACGGGCGGGTTGGGAGACGTGATCAAAGGTCCAGTGGAGAGAATGACAGAGCAAGTGGGATGTCTCCATGGGAATTGAATTCCTGTGGGATCTCCGACTATCTTCTCTCTTCCACACAAATTAATAACACTTCCCGAACTTCCATCAATCAGGATTAGGCTCGGCGTCTCTTGGACTCCATACTTCCGAATTAGATACTCCTGTCAAACCAACAAATAGAACTGTTATTCAACCGAGGCTATTCCACCTGCCTCTTCTAGTAAACATGCCAGTCAGAACCACCTCAGAGAGAGGATTTTAGTCACCTGGCAACTCTGGTAATTCGATATATCACGCTTGACTGCAATGCGTATACAGATAGTGCGTACTTACATGATTGAAACCCAGATAAATATTTGTGAAGTTGGGAAACATGCTCATAGTAAGGTCAAGCACGTGGAGTATTAATTATATTGTAGAACATCAGCACTATTCTTGTGTTTTTTTCTTTGATACCTTTTGTATATCTGTTTGAAACAGAGCCCGAACACCGTTTTGGAGAAATGACCATTACCCAAATTTTTTTTACTAAAATTTAATTTGTACCACAGAAGGACTTTCATTCAACTTTAACGCACCAATTCAAGGCAATATTATACAGAACATCAGATTTCACAAAGGCTGTACTAAGTTTGGTAACCAACAAAAGTCTTCAAAATTCCTGAAACAAGATTAACATGAGTGTTTTAATTGGCCAAGCTAACCAATTCGAAAAATTTCAATATTTTATGTCTAGGTCACGTTAAGTTTATGGTTTTAATGGACTTAGCAATATTCCAGAACTTTGAGAAATTTTTCAAGCATTGGTCGTTGTGGGCTCTGATCTCTAATCCTATCATGTTTACGAGATGCATCGTAGTGCATAGTCCATTTCGAAACAATTGATACTTTTCACTCTGAGTAACTTAAAATTTTGTAGGGAAAAAATTGAAAGAGCGTGGAGTGGCCTGCAGCTTATTGAACTCTTTCAGAAAGTGCTGATTGTACCTACTTGGAAAAATATTGTCACTACAAACCTTGCTGGTAATTTTACGTTTTTATTAAGATTCCATTTCATTAGAGGCAATACTGGTCCGAGCCAAAAGCGAGGCACCAAATAGTTTAACACAAAAAGAGCGTCCCCATAAAGTGCAACAGTGAAAGCATATCCTAACCTAATCCAACATTACCTAATTTGTTTCGCTATTTTTGAATTCGCAATTTTTGGATTCGAGTATTCTTTATTGAGCTTCTGCCTCGGCTTGCGGCAAAATCTCAGGACGATAAATCACCAATTAAATTAAATATGTTTGATCTTAATTGATGAAATACGCGGATTCCGTAAAAAAAAAAAATGCCCCGTCATGTTTCTCCTATGCGTTAATCGAGTATTTCCAAAAAAATGCTGAACCTTCATCATTCCGTATAACGAAGATAATATATGATTTCAAGTAATTTGTGAACTTGAACTGTATTCTACATTAAATCGTGGAAGCATAGCCGCATTTATGTCCCAACGTGCTTTTGGTCCAAGATCAGCTCAGATGGCAGAGCGAGCAATTTGGTTCATTGTTATAGCCATGTTCTAGAAGACATGTTCCAGGATCTGGCTCATAGGCGTGACAGATATCAGGAAAGTGCTTATCAATATTATATTACTTGAACTACGAGCGATAAAGCAGTGATTGGGAAGCGGAGTGGAGAAAGAGGCGATTTTCCAAAGTTCACATGGCCATAATGTTCGTTTGTTGGGAACTCAGGGTGGTTTTTGTCTGGGTTTTATTGGGCATATAAATATAGATAAGCCGGGTGAGGTGTCAGGATCAGGAAGAGGTTCGGAGCACGGCCCTTTCACGGCCAAGTCCCGATG
>JAQFXZ010001469.1:0-11912 GCA_034694025.1 Ceratophysella scotica | reverse complement strand
TTGACCACTATTGTTCAAATTACCAACAGGTCATAGCAAGGTATCATAGGTCAAACTGATACCGAATCGTAGATCGGGATATTCGCTCGTATTAAATAAGGAAGCAAAAAGTTTGGCTGAAAAATATATGATGATAACTGATATTGTTACGCCGCAAATTTTTTTTAGAGAAAGTTGAAACAACAAGCAGATCTGATAGACTCTTACTCAGATTCATAATCCTGAGCCGTTCTGTGGAAAGGATTCTGTAACATTGAGCGACTTTCTCTAGGCATTCTCTGGCTTAAGCCTAATCTTCTCTTTCAACGCAAAAGGCATGACAAGAGCTCCGAAAATCGTAACAAGAACTTTCCTGCACCATCTCAGTGACAAAGGAGGAACTCACGAGTTCTGATGGGAGAAAGCAGATTTGCAGATTGCACTGTCACCTGTAGTCGTAGAAAGCATTTTGCACAAGGTTTTCTGAATCCAGTCAAGCCGCACGACCCGACGCTCACCGAGTGAATGGAACTGATTTCATTCTTTATCCGAACAGAAAATGAATCTGTGACGTGATGCTTTTGTAGAATGTAAACCCTACCATGAATGTGCTAGTGGAATGGCTCTAGTAGGTTCTAAATGACTGGGGTGAAATTTGTGAGTCATTCGAACAGCTTAAACTAAGCATTTGAAGGATTGCTCGCTAGCCGATTACACTTGGTTGACTTACCTTCCTTCATTTCTTTACAATGACAATAGTTTTGTTCAATTCGCAGGTTTACAAGCAAGTCTGAGTCACATCAGAACTTAGGAGGAAATAATAAGAGGGTTCAGCAGCGTTTTTGTTAGAAGAATACTAATGCCATCCTCAGAGAGAACTGACGAAGTATCTCGCAAAGGATTCACCGATAGATGCTACCAAATGCCACGTAGCGAATATGGAAATGGAAAGTACGACTATCGGGCACTCACGATCAGTTCCTTTCTCCATGTACAGGGTGCCCCACAACCATTGGCCACAGTCCAGCAGCATTGGCCAATAAATGCTAACTTAAAGTCATATTCCGCCTTTTTTAAATAACAACGAAACTCGTTGGACGATCAGTAGCACATTTATGGGGTAAACCTACGAGATGTAGTTCCACATACACGCTCAACCTTATGAGGGAAACTTCATTTCATTTATGGTGTCTTTCTTTAAATGACAGTCATTTCAAAGTATGATTTACATTAAATTGAATGCTTGGAGTAGATTGGACAAGCTTTGTAACAATTTTAAATATATAAATTAGATTAAACGATATATGATTACAATCATCAAGATTCAATTGATAGTCGCTAGGAACACACTAACACGTCCACCAAGGATTTATGTAAATGTGACCAATATTTTCGAAATTTTGCAATTTCCTTCCCCATCCGCTATTTGCTAATTGTTTGACTCGGAATAAGGAACTGTTAGCAGTAAGGACAAGAATGGCTTAGGGAGATTTTGTGAGGCCTTCCCTACTGTTGTTGAATCGAAAGGCACCGCGAGCCAAATTTATGCATATTTGTTCTTTGATCCTTAGTGAGGATAATTACGATACGATCCTAGACAATAGTTTATTTTGTCCTTTATCTCAGTACTTTATCATCATCTTGTTATTTCCAAGTTTGACTATATACGATATGTGTATGAAAAGTTCATGCAATTTATTTGCTTTCCACTTCCACTTTCGCTTGCAGTTTCGTATAACCTGGAATAATTACATCACGGTTAACCTTTCCAACACAGGATTACCATTGAAAGTTGACATGACGCTTTGTTGTCGTAATCGTGGCACGCTGTCTACAGCATTTGAAAACTACCGCTTATCGCTCGATTTAATACTGAATAGGTGCACATAGTACTAGTAGTCTTGCTTTGATGGGAATATCTGCCGACGCAGGTAAATCAATCGAAGCCAAGGTTTTCTGTTGTTTTACATATGGTACAAAATTGGAAGAGGGGTTATCGCGTAAGGCCGTTTCTGAGCCCAGAGAATTTCGAGACCGCATGTGCCCTACATCGTAGCTTGGTATCAGGCCAATTAAAACGCGCCCAATTTTGGCGCAATTAAGGCATGCTACTGATGGCGGCCAAAAAATTTCGACATTTTAACCACTAGTCGAAATTGAATTATTTTGTTGTCGTTTTTGTAGAGTCTTCAGGGATTTTAGAACAGTGTTGTTTACCCCAAAATTTGATCGGGAAGTCTATCCAAAATGGCGTCAAAGTTGAGAGTTCAAAACTTTGAGCTTACAAAGTCCGCCAAAGGTATCGAGGTCAGACTAAGCGTTTTTTTTGTATTCAGCAATACCTAGTGTACTATTTGAGTTTTGCCCAAAATCCCGAGTTCGAATTATATTTTACCATTAGGTCATATGGGCAGCAGGTTATGGGTCACACGGGCCTTTATACACAAAATTAGAGTTGAAGCTGGAGATTTTGTGCAAAGCTCAAATAGTAGCCCAGCTATTGATGCTTACAAAACACACTGGCTTTGACCTCGAAAGCTTTGGCGGACTTTGTAAGCTCGCCTCAGGGCTATGACTTATGACCTCTCAAATTTGACGCCATTTTTCATTGACTTCCCGATCGAATTTTAGGGTAAGCAAACCCTATTCTGAAAAGCCCTTAACATACGCTACGGAATGCCACCAAAATTATCCAAATCCAAACATTCGTTAAAAAGTCGAACTGTATTGTCGGCCATTTTGAACCAAGATGGCGAGCATTAGCATTCCCTGATTGAGCCAAAACTGGGCGCGTTTTATTGAAATGATACCAGGCTACGATGTAGGGGGCATGCGGTCCCAATTGGTCTTTGGATCCAGAAAAGGCCTTAAGCGATACCCCTTTTTAAGATTGAGAGTAAAGAGAATTTAAACATCAAGAAAGTTATGGTATAGTACTACTAGTTACTGGGGTACCCAAGGGGTCAACATTTTTGGAAAAGTAGAAAGAATAAGTGAGGCCAAATTAGTCGAAGCCTTGAGGGTATTGCTTGATGCAATCAAGAACAAGCTAAAAATAGAAGTACCGAACTTTCCTTCTCCATGACATCGTATCATCTCATACTTCACTAATTCGTCAATCCAGAATTAGTGACCTTGGATTCGTTCAACTCATCCATCTAACTTAGAGTCCCGACCTGACGTGACACCATTTGTTCCGAAATCTCAAGGACTTGAGAAATCATTTTCTTACAACTCAGAGGTTTAAAAAATCACACCATGCTGGTTTGCACAAAATCCGAATCTTTCTTCGCTCAGGGTTTTACAAAATCTTTGCCCCAGTGGGGAAGGTGTTAAGGTCAAACTTCATTGCGCGAAAATGTAGAGGTTTGTGTCATGTAATCTGTTAAAATTATGGGAAAACCAAAATATAGAGTGGCTCAAGACTTGTCAAACAACCATCGTAAATTCCGAAAGCTTTAATAAAATTGTGTAATTCGGTCCTATATAATTTGATCTTCATTTCGGATCATCCGTCACTAAAACTAATTATGGTAATTCTATATCGTTCAGAGTTCAAATTTGCCACCTTTGCCTTCAAATGTATCCTTATTTTTAGTTTTTTTTTACGGCGGATTGTTATCATCAAGCCATTTTGATGAGATGAAGTTGAGCGCATCGGGTCACTGAGAACATACTTGCATTAGTGAATAAGCTCCGCGTGATAAGTGGTTATATTTTTCTCGCAAAGCCCGACAAGTGATGCGTAACGTATGCACAGCACAACTTTCGAGGCCGGCGTGGGCGAGACTTATTTGCCCCGCAATGTGAACTTTCGCAAACAAAGATTCAAACTAAACCTAGCTCGGGCAGAACCTCGCCATGCCAAGACTTTGACTAAACATTTAATATGTTTCAATAATTAAGTCAACACATACGTCTACATTTGTTAATTTTTTTTTTTAATTAAAAAAAAAAGACAAAATTGATCTGATCTGAAGTTTATTTTGAGGCATTCACGTTTTACCAGCATGAAGCTTTCGACAGAGGGCAAATCTCGTGCCAATCCTAAATTTGGTTTCTGCCTCAAGCATTACGTAATTATTGTGCAACCATGAGCTTTTGGTCGGATTGCTGGATCAGCTTATTCCCATTTCGTCGTCAGTCACCAGGACTTTTGATGATTTCTATGGAATGTCATTCATTATTCGCACTTTCGCACCTTAATTACCACTGAAAGTCAGTAATGCAATACCAGTCATCCCACAATGAAAGCACCATTGAAACCCGATCTTGTCAAGAGCTATCACAAAAACTCAAATGTCCCACTTTAAATTCGACTCTCAGTTTCAAAAGATTCTCAGCTACGTCACGTCCTTTGCACAAAGCAACCGCTTGACTGCCTACCGCTGTACGATTCCTTTCAACTTTCAACAAGATGGAAATCTCAATTGCAATGATTGGAGACGGTTGTTCCACTTCAACTAATTTAATCAGAGTTTTAGAGAAGACCTGGTATGTTTCCCAAGCTACGTTCCTAGATTGAAGTTCAGTACCGGCGAAGTTTATAGAAGTTCGGTTGCTGCCATAAAATTAGAATTGGATTTGAAGTCTGTATAAGTAGAGCAGTCACGCCTTGAGCACTCGCACTACGAGTTGAAGCCATAATTAGCAGAAATTAAAACCTTGCACAAAACCAATACACTAATGCGTTCCATTAGTGCCCTGCCACTTGGAACTTTGGATGACAGCTCAAGGCTTCACTAGTGGCATACCTAAAATGAACTATTTAGCAAATTATTAAATGCAGTAGGTATCTTTGAAGGCGAATGGTTAAAATATTTATCGGAGTGCCACAATAATCCTACCACATTTCGATTTCAGTCAAAATTATCAGGTCGCAATGAACACATTGTGTCTTGGTTTGATATTTAATGTGTAATTAATGTTAAGGTTTCTTTCGTCTTACGATCAAGATGCTTTTTTGGTAGTTTCATTTGATTTGATTTGATTTGAAATTTATTCAGTTGTTTTACTAGAAATACAACAATAACATAAGTGGCATGTTAAGGCGGCTAGGAGTGGATTGTCATGGCTAGGAGTGGATTGTCTAAGAAATCTTTCAAAGGAAGGGTTGTGGCCTAATGTTAATTAATTTTTTTATCTTCCTTTTAGATATGATGCTTTTTGTCGCTATTAAGTGGGAAGCCCCGAAGGCTTTTAGCATCCTTATCAGAAATTGACGTTTTTGGAATTGAGCTGTTTTATGTTTTGGTGACATTATAATTTACTATAGATTTTTTAATATTTAGCCTAGCCGCCTTAACCTTGCAGCGCTTTTATTGCTCCAGCCTTGTGCTCGTCCCACTCTGGTCTAATTCCAGCGTAGAGAAACTTTCGTGCACTTAATTGCGGAAATGTAACCCGGAAAGCAACAAATTACCAAGAACGAATACCGTGTGTGAGCACAGGTTTATCGAACGCTAAGCATTTCACATTATTTAATTTTAAATTTTATGACTTATTTCATACCGCTTCTTAACTTCCTTAGGAACACTCGGTTAGCAACGGTTAAGCAGCATTTAATGTTTAATACTATATTTTATAAGATCAGGTGTATGCAGCAGAGAACTTAAGACTAGGAATATATCACTATAAAATAAAATAAAATTGAAATACTGTATCCACAAACTTATTCACCTATTTTGCACTAAGCTTGTTTTCCCTTAACTACATTGCGTAAAATATACAAAATGCCCCCGACAAGTTAAAAAACTACAACTTTGAATTGGATATTGGAGCCTTTGCTTGACCGTGGAAGAGACACAGATGCAAGATGCAACGACATTGCACATCCAACTCAACTCAATTTGGAGTTAGGTGTCGTAAGTCGTAAACCGGATATACATTTCTCGAGAATCCTTCCCAATCTCTTCTTGAGATTTACCCAATTTCAATTCAATTGTAGCAGGAACAAACGGACCCAGCAAATATGAAGAGCTGCTTGAAGGCCCAGTATTTGAAATAGATTTTTGTTAGATTTCTTTTCAATTCCGCCTTCAAATAATATTCAAATGGCTGGGCATAGTGCCAGCTGCTGCAATGTAAGAACCGTTGGTTTGTCTTCAGTGAAACCCCACAATGCCAGAGAGATCGTTTTAGAAATCCGAACATTCACCCAATCGATTTAAGATTTTATAGGCATTGGGTCAAGGTCAAGGGAACTATTGTCTAATATGTAATTTAGAAGAATTTTTTATCGTACGGTAGCATTGTTTTTGCATTTTGCAGTATACTATGAAAACATGAACAATTCTGTCAGGAGTTTCAAATGTACCTTGCAATCAATCTAGAAGGTTATTAATTAATAATCGAATCATTAAAATATTTCTTGACAATTTGATTATGATTTTCATCGAGTAATATATACGTCATATCGCGTTTTGTATTGTATTTTGTATATTCTATTTGTACATATTTGTTTTTCACAAAGTTGTGATTTTCACGCACTACATTAATTTTTGGAACATGCACCAGGAAACAACTTTCAACCTTGGCTTTGTTTTTGAATATAGCAGGCTTCTTGTTGAAAAAGCAGACATTTGGCGAATTAAAAGGAGCTAAAATTTCTCTGGTTGAGATTTGTCTCATCGGAGATCGAAGCTGGAGTTAGTACACCGAGCTATTTTACTTCTAAACAATTGTAAATTGTGAAACCACAATAAAATATTTAGCGTAGTTGATGAAAATACACAGAAATCAGAGTCGATTACCAACCGTGCATCGCAAATCTGCTCTTTCGACTAAAAGTCCCTCATGCTTATCGCACAACCAAATCCTCTTGCGGTTTCATTTGGTTCATTTCTGGATGCTTAGGAACTCAGGAATTATCCTCCCCATTGATTAAGCCTACGGGTATGTCAAAGACCCCTGAATTTTATTATTATTAGGAACTCAGGAATAGACAAAGGTTTAAATTTACTTTTGAACCACTTATTTCATTGATCATTTCGTATCGTGATTCGTGATCCTTGTTCAACATTTAATATTACCAACACCTGACCGCAGAGGAGCCGCAGTGAATTTGATCTTTTATTGAAGTTACTGTTATAATTTATGTTTACCGTATATTCCACTCGTTAGTTAGCCTATGCCAGGCACGATTTCGTCGGAACCCGGAACAAGACTTTTTTTTTTATCTTTTACCAGCACAAAAATATTGACGCACGCACCCAGTAAGGTCTTACTACTCATTTGACGGCTAAAAATAAAAGTGCGTCATTGAACTTGATTGCACCATTAAGAATGATGTCAAATGCGACGTATTCGTCGTGATGATGGTCTAGCACAGTACTGGTTGCGTGTGAGTGGCGCTTGGTGATAAACCCAAATCCAAAGTCTTTCCTTGTTCGCTTGGGCACTGGCAGCCTATTACCCATAAATGTGCAAAAAAAGCGTGTTAGAGGTGTCATTTAATTGTACGGGTGTACTGGTCTAGAAGGGGGATGCCTACTTTTAGATGAGAAATCGAGATGTGTTTATTGAGAGCGCAATATAGGGAGAAGTAGATGAGTTCACTAGGACAAGAGTAAAAGTAGTGCTGATTCAGTAATTGTGGAGAGTGGCTTTCAAATTGGAAATAGTGTTAGTAAGTCAGCGATTTGGGTAGAAGTGGAGCATTTCCTAAAAAGTACATCTTGGCATGACCTGGACTCTTTAGAGATTTTGTAGAGAGAGAACGGGGCATATTGGTGCTAACACTGTCACTCACCTCCTTTCTCAAAAGAAGCACTCTCACTCTCTCAAATTATAAATTAGGAAATTATAACATCATAAGCAGCAGAAAGACTCAATGCCCATTCTATGCTAAGCATTTCGCTATGCTTATTGCCTGTTATATTGCACTGCATGGTCTATGCCTAATTGGGCCACGTGCTCCACGTTTTTCTGCCCTCAAAATTATTGTCAACATTGTCTCCCATTACAATATACACTTTCAGTCGACCTACTGCTAATAATGTTATGCGATTTGCAAAGCACATGCTGTTGTATGAGAGAGTTTCAGCTTCGTGTAGCCGAAAGGGCATTTCATAATCTTGCCTGTCAGGCATTCAAAGAGAGATCACATTTGCGAGTAGAAACTCTTGTTCAGATGAAGTGGAAGTGTGTGTAACAGTACTTAACGCAAGACGCAATGCCTGTTAGCGAATTTTGTACGAGGCAACCAATGATGATGTAAATAGACTTCCTTCATGTGGACTGTTCTGTTCTGTTATGTAACGATGAAGCCACTATTTTAATGGTCCTCAGATTGTGTACCATGCACAACTTTCCATTTCCTTACGTACCTGCCTTACCTTACTCAAGCACAAAATCAACTCGGCCACAATTCAGTTCGATCCATAGCAAAACGCCATAAGCCATAATGCATTCTAAAGCCGAGTGGTATGCTGTGCATCGTGTTGTGCTTATCAGAAATTAGAATTCGCTGATGCACGAGGAGGGGAAGGTAGATTCGCAAAAGTAAATACTACCATTCCATTGTTCAGCAAATGGAAAAGTTTATCTTTTCCGAATGGTTAATACGAGTAAATTTTCTAGTTATTCGGCTGGTGTGTATTGCAAGGGCTGTCTAAAAAGTTTTAAGGTTTGACGAATAAGGTGAATGTGTGCGGAAATCTTAATATATGATCAATCAAAGCCAAGTAATATAACTTAAAGGAGAGCTTTACTTTATACTACATAGTTGGCTATGGATCAATATATAATGGATGCAAGTAGATTATCAAAACTTGATATCATGTATTTGGAAGAATCATCTTGATGTCTAGGATTAGGACTTGAACCTAATTGCATTTTTTTTTTTCATATTTCAAGGTTTTATTACAAATGGTGCTTATTTCGAGCTTTTCAATCTTTAGTGCATATTTTCAGGATTTTCATACAGAAAACGCTACAAATTCATTAGATTTCACGCCAAGGCTTTCAACAATCTACCTTTGACCCAAAAAATCAAAAAGTCAGAAATAGGAAGCCCAAAGACGCTTGAATCAATTACCTGAGACTCAATTCCATGCAAAAGTTATGTACCAAAATCGGTGTTCAGAACGAGTCGACTCGACACCCTTTTCTTGCTGAATATGAGGTTTGGTTAGACTTTAATAAAGTTTTAGTATATTTTACTCTAAAGTTTACTGCATACTGACTGCATATTTTGTTGCATAATGCCTACTTTACTGCATAAAGCGGAGCATAGGACTGCATAATTATAGTGCATATTTTGGACTATTTGATTTGCAAAAAATGCTTTGATGTCTGACGGTTCCAGTACTGCCACATAAGTACGGCAAACTCTATTACGTTGAATTTTATGCATTTTAAGAACATTTTGAAGATTTAAAAAAAAATCATAGAATCAGTATATAAACTTTTTAGATACCCCTCGTCTCGTACTCGTATATTGTTTCTCTGCAATATGTGCATATCCTTACTACTGCACTCCTGAAATGCAATTACTTCTTCAATTCATTCTTCCATTTGTTATCGTAGTTTCTCCCTCTGTTGTCATTATGCTATTGCAATAACAAGTTAGCAGTACCTCTTTTACTATTCATACTCCTACACTCACGTTCATGCACCACGTGCTCTGAGAGGGGATGAAGGAACACTATTGTTCGAATAGACTCGCTTGATTTCTGCAAAACAACATTTATTTCAATGCGTAGCAAACAGCAATATGCATCATACGCTCAGCGCACAAACCCCTTACTAACTATTAATTATGAACTGCTTTGTAATTTTTGTATATCTAGGTTTGCCATTTGCCACCCCTCGAATAAGTTTTCATTGAACTCTTCCATGGCGTAATTAGACCGTCCAGAATTCATTCATGAGTCTTTAGCAAAAGTACATAAAGAATGATTTAAGCGGATAAAGAGCGCTGACGACGCCTGAAGAAAATGTGAATTCTGAAAAGTTCATCGTAGACTCTTGCATTGTCCGAATTTGAAGTTCTGCTGGTGGTAAGTGCTGGGTAGAAAAATTTAATTCGAAACAAATTGCACAAAAAAAGCGAAATATCTCCATCATTTTCATAGAATTGACATTTGAAATCAAACAAACTTCTCCCGCTAAACCTGTTGTTTGGTTAAGCCTTGTTTTCTGAATACCGAGTTCGTAGTGGTTCACGTTCACAGATTTTAGTATTCAAAAATGGATTTTTGTATAGTTTTCAATTTCATGATTGTTTTTCCCTAAATCCTCTAGGTTATATCAAAAAGCTATACAAAAACAAACAACAAACGGTCCACACATAAAAATCAACCTGTCTGTAGATGCAGTACCATTCCTTCTTGTCTAACTCGACACGTAAATGATTTAAGATCTGTAATTGTTTCCAAGATTGGTAAGTGATGTGCCCCCATCAGAATCCTACGAATAAAAACGGACCATAAGATATCCTCCTGCTTTGCAAAAAAGAATTCGGATGAAATTGTTCACCTGGTGCGTGAAATGTAACTTTTATACAAGATCTGTTGTTTTAATTTGGTCAGGAAGGTGTTGACAAAATAGGAGAACTTATTTTCTTTCAAGTCTCGAATATTGGGGTGACGGGGTGACCAACCAGCGGTACATATGAAGCGTCTGAAGTCTGCCTGGCGTCAGGAGGCTCTCATTTTTTTTTTTAACCTGTTACAGATCTGTACATGTTACATGCACCCCAGTATTCCTCATTTGAAGCAAGTTCGGCGAAAGATTGGAAAACTTTATTACCTATCACTTCTAGTTTTACGCCTCATGTCAATTACTTTCCTGTAATCTCAAGATTTCTTGCTTCTCTCCGTGTTTGGAATTATGTTTCGCTATTGTGCCTACAAATAACTCAGAATAGTTCAGCAGGCTTCGGATGACGCATCACGAAAAACAAAAATATCACGTTTGGCGTATAAATTTACAACGACATAAGGTAACTTTGACCTCATGTAACATTTTCACAAAAATATGATCAAGCGGATTCATGTTTTCATCTTTGAAATAAAAAACACGTAGTAGAAAATAGCGAGCTTAACAGCTGAAATACGTCGTGACACAAAGGTACGCCCTTCTGAGGACATAAGTAAGAACAACTCGTTAAATAAATGGTAGAAGGAAAAGGCACGAGGCTCCAGGTTTCAAGGAATGGAAAAATTATTCCAAATGATGTGCAAAAGTTATTGTTTGAGTTCCCCTTGATTGCTGTTGTGTTCTGTGAAAACTCTAGCAAAATATAAACAACTTTGTTCACATCCCAACATTTCCATAAAATTTATTTCATTTAACCCAAAACTTTTCAACTTTATAGGACGTGAAAAAGGTACGCCCAAACCAAACAGAATCTTCTCCAGATGCTGAAACCACAAAATGAACGTCATACGTCATCGTGGAATTATATAATTTTTTCCCGCGAACTACAGACCTACTTGAGCAGTTAGCGTACTTCCGTGAGTATGACTATAATTAATATCAATAGGCCGGAACGTTCTTCGCTGTCGTCAGAACAAAATTGGTCTCTATTAGGTCGGAAAAAATTCAATGAGGCGTACTACTATCTTCTTTTGTCTCTGTCACAACAGAATCAAGTCTTGGCTTAACTTCATCACAAACTGTAACTACGTGCAAAGTATTTTGAGTCCCATGCCCGGCGTAGTTTACCGTTTTTCAGACGAAGTATTGTGCTTTTGATTGTTCTAACACTGTATATGCTGGAGCCAGTATAGACATTCGGACGGTGTTGATACTAACCGGACACTATCAACACTGTTTCTCAGATCTTTGAGCGTCGTTGATACTATCCGGTCAGGCAGAGTATTATTTTAACAGACTCTGTCCCAAATAACGCGATATTTCTATGATAAAAAATCCAACATAGAGCTATTCACCTGAGATGCAAATCAAGAATTCACCTGTGAAAATTA
>JAQFXZ010001468.1:0-11913 GCA_034694025.1 Ceratophysella scotica | reverse complement strand
TTGCATGTGTTGTGCTTCTTTAGAAACGCGAACGAGGCACATATTAATTTCATATGTCAAACCCTTTTATTACAGCATTCAACCTATTCCCAAGTTCCGGGATCAAAATGTGTAAAAAGCATTAGCATCAAATATGAATACAAATTTATAATTTTTTATACTTAAAATTGCACAATTTGTTGCACAATTTGCTGCTCAATTGCACAATGCACAAATACTATTAACTATCAGCAGGGCTGAGCTGAGCAGAGTAAAAATATCGTGCAGATTCGCATTGTATCTTAAGATACGTATACTCAAGTGTAAAGTATCTTTACTTCTGTATCTAAGCTTGAGAGCAGAAAGAAAGGCAGAGTTGTGAGTTGTGAGCCAGTTAATTGCCTGAATGAGGGCGGAGGGTAAGAGGGCACACACATGTTCCCATAAATGGGCAAGATCATCAGAAAATGATCTTGAAGATTATCAGAAAATGATCTTGAAGATCACTGATCTTAAAGGGAACATTTAGGCACAGAAGATCACAAGATTAAGATCAAGCAAAATCTTAAAAATTTCAAGATCAAGATCCCAAGATTAATATCAGTTTTACAGTCGAAGATCGCGATCTTAAGATCATGTGATCTTCGAAATCGCAATCTTTAGCGCATTTATCTCGAAAGACCATAAATCCAATCATTAGGTCGTCTAAAATGAAGATCCCAAGATCAAAGTCCGACTATTTTTTTAAGATCAAGAAAGTTTTACAGCCGAAGATCGCGATCTTATGATTAGTGATCGGACCGGCGGTCCCGGGCCGGTCCCGGTCCCGGTCCTGCAACTTTTGGACCGGGTGTAACACGGTCCGGTCCAAATTTCAAAATTATTTGTCACTTCAAAAAACATGCGTGAAGTGAATTTTGCGCATTTATATAAGTTTTATTTGGGTAATGAAAAAATGCTAGCCAAAAATCGCGACACTCAGTAACACAATGTAAAGTACCATGATATTCGGTGACACACAGTTTTTAATGTCACGGTTTTTGTGCCGGTATCTTTGTGCTGCAAATTATTGTCCAAGATATAAGCGGCGAAAATTGGGCGGGAAAAAACTATTATTTTTTGCCAAAATAAGGTCCCAGCTATGTTAGCTTAAGTTAGGTTATTAGTTATTATTGTAGACAATTTATATAAGTTTTTAAGTTAGGTTAGGCCCTAAAACACCCGCAAGTTACTATCATATCAGTTTTTTCCCCGCCCAGCTGTCGTCCGCCTAATTGTCGTGGCCCAATTGTCGCATAACCAGATTTAAGTAAACTTCTATCCAAAATGTATGCAAGCTAGCAGCAATGGTATATTTACCAAACACCTACTAAGAAGCACGCTTTAAGTGCTACGTATTTGATCTATCAACCATAGACCGCTGACTACATTGGACCCGACAGTTGCATTTTACGTTTCCGGATAACAGTAACTTAAATTGGCATTGAATTAAAATAACATCGACATTGGATTAATTTTTATGATGAATTGATGGGTCGAGTCGACTCTTTGTATTTATGAGTTGTACAAAAGTCTTGTAAATTACAGTGCTTTAAAAAAAAAAGTAATGCAAAATTGAATTTTTGTAAAAATAATATTTTGAAGTCCTGCCTTAGGACCGGACCGGTTTGTACGGTCCGGTCCCGGTCCTGCCTTAGGACCGGATCGGGACCGGACCGTCCGATCACTACTTAAGATCAGTGGGTAGTGGAAGCGTGTGCGCCCTACCTCTCAGCTAGGGAGCACACTCTACGTAGCCTATGCGCCCTACCTGCTTTTTTTTTTTGGTAGGGCGCATACGCTACCACGCGTTGGTAGCGTGTGTGTCATACCTAACCTCTAGTTCTTTTGTTTGTTGGCTAATGAATGGCAATTATTTTAATAGAATAGACCAAGTTTAAATTACTTTAATATTCAAAATTCAAAATATTATTCAAATAAGCATTAAAACTACCCTGCTATCACTTAGAGCCTAATATCTCAAGGCAAAACTACTTTTTTTCAACGTGAACATTATAACCTCCACGCGGGTTCCATTTTTAACGTAAACTCTAATTTCTTAACGTGAACTCCAACTTTTTAACGTAGAATTTGTCATTTTTTCAGTAACCGACCTTTCTTTTAACGTATTGAAAATTGCCACCCGTTCAATTTTACAGGATTTATTGTTTAAGATATGACTTTATAGTGACGTTGATATTTGTACCTCTATGTAGTTCATTTTCGAAGTTTATACAACTCGTACCTGCGCTTAGAACAGTAATCATTGTGAACCAGACTGCAATTTTTAATGCCCAGTAAATATTATATTTAGTCATAAGTAGTTTGTGTAATATAGCTCTAGTGCTTATTTGGCTAATATTTTGAATTTTGAATATTTAGAGGGACTCAAACATTGGTTCCATTGCAGGAGTGGTCCAAGTGGGTGAGTGCGTATTTGAAACCGGAAATTAAACGACTTCAACTGGACAGTACAACCAGAACACTAAACTACAACTACTGGAGGTGGTGGGTCGTGAGAGGCAAGTATCACTGCACCTAAATTGCATCACACAGTTTAAGTTTGGATGTGTAACACTAAATTCTCAGCTATAAAGTTTGTGAGTGTAATTTCGAACAACTACTGATCCACTTGAGTTCTCGTATAAGATATAAACTCAATGACACAAATACGTAGAGGAAAAAAAATAGAAAAGATAAAGTTGATGCCTGACGCGCGATCCAATAGCCTGACATATGTATCTGTTAGTGATAATTATATTTTGGCTATGTTTTAATCTAATCGATGTTCACTATCAGGGAACTGAAACAATCCTATCACGAGACGAAACTGGAATAATATTTTATACATGCAGCTCAACTAACTTCCGTTCAAAAAACTCCCTTTGCTTTGCTTAACAATTGTTTGCAAAACTTCCTTCGAATCAAAAGTCGGTTAGAGTTGGATATTTAAGACCCCTCTGCGGGTTTTGTGTTAATAGCAGGCCCTTTCATCGCTTAAAAGAAGCTAGGCTCATCGGCCTATAATTAAACAACAAATACTCTTGATTTTAAATCGTGATTTTGAAATCAACTTGTTGGTTGAATGTTAAATTCATCAATTTCACTTAAAATCTTGATTTTTCATATCTAAAAACATATTTTTACAAATTCGAAATTGACACTCAAGTCATTTCTTCAAAATCAAAACCCGAAATGTCAAAATCAATAAAATTTTTAAAAGCTTAAAGCGTGATAATAAAATTATTGATTTTCAAAATCAAATGATTTTGCCTAGCCTTGCGAAGAGCGCTTCAGTTTGATCCGGAGAGGAGCGCAGTTTAGTGATCCAGTTTACTTAGGTCGACTGCGCTTTAGTTACGTGCCATGTTTGTGAATATTAGAACTCGAAATTTGATTTTCGGGTAAATCGGCTAAGGTTTTGCTTTTATTTGCTTTTTTATGTAGCAACTGTAATTTTTTTCTTGATTTTAAAAACAAATCTCAAGTCTCATTTAGCATTTAGGAAGAGTTTCAAGAATTTTTGTTACGTTGACATTATTAAACAATATTAACAAAAAAAAATGATTGATATTAATAAGCAAACCGTTTCACACTTAAACTTCATCACTTTTATTGTAAATTGCGGCTGTTCCTAAGCTTTGTCACAATACGCAACACAATTCAACACAATGGCTTCAAAGATTTTTAAGAATTCGAAAATTGCTAATTTGGAAGTTTCCGAAGGCGGCTTCTATTTCCAATGCACTAAATTTTCGATATAACCTATTTTATTCGCTTAATAATTAAGCACCTACATAGCTATTCGCTATTACCTTCTCTGTCATTGGAATTTCAAGTACAAACACTTGATAGGTGGAACGTTAGGCACGTCTTTGGCGCCTCTGCCAAATTCTTGGCCGACTTTAACTCCAAACAGAAAATTATTTATCAAAATTCACCTCTCCTGGTGGACTACCTCGCATTCAAAAAAAAATATACATAGGAAGTTCGACACATGACACATGACTAGTGGCAGTGGCTCAGTGCCTTAAGTACAAGTCAAGTTGTAAGCATACATGGAAACCTCGTATATCTCCAGGGGAGTGTCCCGGCTCAATTTTTCCTGGGGTGTCCCAGGCCCGCTCGCGCTTCGCGCTCGCGGAACTTATGCCTGAGTTTGAGATCAAAAAATAGCCCAACTTAGCGTTCGGGTTGGCTCGGAGCCGGAGCCAGGATACTTCTTGCAATAAGGCAATTAGACAATTTTTGTGCTAAATATTCGAAATATGAAAAACCCTTCCCGAAATGTTTAAAGACCTCTGTAGTGAAATGAAAGGCCAATATTTTGCGCGAAGCGCAAAGAATTTGAGATTCAAAGCCATTCTACCTATGACTTCATTCCCGAATAAAAGTATTTAAATAAATCACGAAAAGTGTTTAGTTTATTTATTTTCATTGGGGTTTATAGTCCGATTCATTATGTCCGAGGACCTTACAGACTGTAATTCGTTTCCTTTATTCGATTTGCACATGTTTCTGTTATCCATTTATCGACTCGCTCACGCATTGCCCTTAGCCCGGTCGGTTTTCGTCTTATAGACTCACTCACGCTTTGCTCAAAGAGCGGTCGGTTTTCGTGTTACACTTAAACAGGCGCACATGATTATCTTTAGTTCATAAACAAAAGTTCGATTCCGCCAATTGCGCGAAACGCAAAAAGTTTTGGGTTCTGGAGGAAGGAAATAATTTCCAATCCCTACTTTTCAAGAGATTTGCTGGAATTCAACTCTTGCAATACAGGACAGGATAGTCTCCTCTCCGAAGTCCAGATGCTTTCCGTCGCCCGGATACTCTCCGCACTCCTGACCGGAGACTATCCGTACTCCGGAGACTATCCAGTCTTCGGTTACTATCCGAACCTAGATACTCTCCGTAGTCCGGATACTCTCCGGAGTCCAGATTGGTACTCTCCGGAGTCCGGAGTCCGGATACTCTCCGGAGTTCGGGCACTTAAATGTGTCCCGCGGGACACTAGACTTTATTCTCCGTCTCGCCGGAGCTCGATTCTTAGCACTTCTCTATATAGGGAGATCTGGCTAGCTGAAGTGAGCCCTCTATCCAATCCCTCAAGTAGGGGCTCACTCTTCCAACTTGCGAATTTCGATGCGAATCACGTGTTATAGTTGAGAAAGGCACGCAGGTCAAATTTAATTCTTGGGCGATGCGACGTTGCCAACTTGTGGGGGTCAAAGTCGAAGCCGACATACATATTCGGAATTAGGGGATGGGGAATTTTGGAGATATCTCAGAGCTGAGGAAACCACGCGTGTCAAAATTTTCCTTTGAGCAGTGCTACGTTGCCAAGTTGGAGGGGGGGGGGGGTTAAACACGACATGGAAAATTCTAAGTTGGAATTGGGTAATGGAAAGCATTTATATACTTATCGGGTTTAAGTAGAAAATAGAAAATAAGAATATCACAGATTGCGAAGCTATACAAGAAATAGATACAGTCACTGGTTGAGATGAAGAAAATAATGAGGGGTCATGGAATGGGTTTCATTTGAAAACACACGGAAAAAGCATATATTATTAGAAAAACAAATATAAAGCAGGGCATAAATACCAGAAGTTGAGCAAACGACAGATTTTAATGTGTTTAGAATATTTCCTAATTACTTGTGATAATTTCTCTCGTCGGGTTTGACCCCATACAACTTCAACTTGACAGCGTCGCATCGCTCATTAGTCAGTTTCCACCTGCGTTTTTTTTAACTATAAAAAATGTGTCAATATTTTCGTATCTGATTTGACGTCTATAACTTCGTCAACGTAACGTCCAAGGGTCCAAATCAACGTCAACTTCGGCAACGTCGCATCGTCCACGGGTCAAAGTTCAACTGCGTGCTTTGTGCTATCTGAACAATAGCACGTTGTTGTAAATTACACGCGTTGAAAATTCGCAAGTTGGAAGTGAGCCCCCAATTGAGGGATGGAATTGAGGGCTGAGGGCCCACTTCAGCAAGCCGTATTTCCCTATGCAGCCAAGTGCTCGGAATCGAGCTCCGGCGAGACGGTGAATAAAGTCTAGTTGTAGGCTGTCCTTGGGATGTTCAAGAATTTACACTTTGAAAGTTCCGTAATAGCTATGACCCAGGGATGACCCTAGGAAGTGAAATTCGGGAACGTCCTTATAACATCCCAGCCCGGAGCCCAACCGGAGCTCCCAGGGAAGATGTGTGCTGGTAGGGGGTAAGGATGAATGGATTTCGACAGCATCTGTTTCGATTGATGAAGTAGAGTTTTGTTTAAAGTAAAAGAAGATTCACATTCAAAATGTTCTACCTGACCGTGCTCAGTAGAATTTTGGCAAGAAGCTATAAAATATAAAATCGAACCCGGAGTTTTGATAAAATATCTTCCGAAAAAAGGCGACATTGCCTTCGTAATGTTCGGAATTGGGTACCGAAATTTGCAAATGCGAAACCCTGTACGTTGGAGAAACTGAAATCGGAAAAGCCAGAAACCGTGAAAAATTAAGGAAAATATTGGGGAAAAACTCAGTAGTTGATAAGTCTAAATTAATTATACTCATACCGCAAACTTGTATATGAAAAGATTTACATATCACTGCTTATTTTGGTTGATCAAGAAACATCGTCGCAAGAATTCGGATATTCCATGAAAATCAGACAAATATCGCTCGGTGAAACTGAAATTAATTTCTCTACTTGCAAGAAATATCTCATCTAAACATTTTAGACGGTAAATGTTCATAATGCCACAACAGGTGACAGGTGTAAGCATAAAGTTGCCACGCCACAGTTGCCACGCCAGAAGAGGTAAACATGGGAAAAAAATTGGAGTCTGTTCGATCTTGCGTGTAAGACTTGTGCAATGAAATAGGAAATCGATGCGCACGAACTTTTGAAGTGACCCTAGATATCCAAACGTAACATAAGCATAAAGTAGTTAGTTACGTTTGAGTGCTGTTTTTGTTCATAAAACCAAAAACAATAATGAAAACCGAAATAAATATTTCCATGCTTTAATTACTCCAGGCATATTTACTCCTGTACCAGCTCTGACTCTATGTATAGTGATAAAAGCTACAACGACGACGTGACGTGACGACGGTAAAAGTTTAGTGTTGCTTTGGGGGAAAGAAACTACGCGAAGCTTAAGGTAATTCTTGGCTTGAGTGTAGTAAAGTTGAAGTAGAACAGGGATAACATTAGATTTTTATTGATTGTAGTAATTTATTTTAGCTTACATATTTAATTTTAACTGCTCATTTTCAATATACAACAGACAAGATGGAAATGCAGTTGCCCACCACCCCTTCGACGCAGGGGTCATTTGCCTGTGAAGAATGTTCTGAGAGTTTTTCAAATAAAGGTGAGTTCGTAATTACAAAACCTAGCGTGTATGGACTTTAATAATTGACTCTATCAACAAACATTCTATAACTTCTATTTCTATCAATATTATTTCAGGATACTTGACGATCCATAGACGTACCCACACTCCAGCAGTCACTACTTGTCCGCTTTGCACAAAAACATTTTCACGCAAAGGTAATCTTTTAAATATACAATTGTACTGGAACTGGATATTTCCTATGATGCCTACTTTCGATTTCGGATCCAACCACCGGACCCAAACTTTTTATTAATAGAGCAAAAATTTTTCATTTTATTTACCAGCCCATTTGCCAGCCCATATTAGATCTCATTTGAAGGAAAAGAGTTTCCAATGCCCAAAATGCACGTTTTCAACTGTGACTAAAGGTAAATTATTTTATTAATGTTTACGCTATTCTCTACATAATATAATACAGGGTGATTAATCTAACAGTTGATATTTCTTACGCAAGGGGCGGAAATTGCGAACCCGCCAGCGCCAGAGTTCGTAAACACGTCTGAAAAGGTTTGAACCTGCACCTGTCACCGCGCAATCGGTGGGATCTCAATTTCCGCCCCTCGCGTAAGAATATCAACTGTTAGATTAATCACCCTGTAGTATGGAAAGTAAGGCCGCTGGTACCCTCCATTAGCTAAGTTTGAAATGGCCGCTTAAGGGAGACTAAATACTGTGAGACGACTTATCGATGGTTTTAGGTTAGGTTTTTTCGAAAGCCGATGTTTGTTCAAACACAGGGCAAAATCGATTGGTGCGTACCAGCGGTCTAACTTTAACCCATAATTCCGATCACTGCGATATTTCATGGCCACATTGGTATTGGTGGCATGTGTGATGTGTGATTGTCCTTTTGATTCATTTTATTGATTCAGCTTAATCTCGTGTGTTGACTCGCGAATTTAATTTTAAATATGATTTATATCATTCCATTCCCAGGAGCCTTGAGTCGGCATTACAAGGAGACGCATCTCAAGGAGAAGCCTTATGAGTGCAAGGAGTGTTCCAAATCATTCTCAAGAAAGGGTAGGTTGACTAACTTAATCACAATTTACATAAAGACTAATGACTTATTCAATACGTACTACGTACATTGTTTAATTGAAATAATATGACTTCTTTTACGTTGATTTCTAGAGAACTTCCACTCGCATAATCTTAGAGTTCATAATGGTGGAAAAATAAAGAATGACCTGGCGAGTCTGGAAAGCGACGTAAAGTGAAAGTGACCTGCTGAACTCTGACCCAGGAATTTCTGAAGCTATCGTATGCGACTATTATACCAATAACTCGATTATTTATCATTTTAAAGTACATCTTTCGATAGTTTTAATTGCCATCAATCGGAGTGATGCGAAGGTGGCTCTTTGCTTACACTTAACTAATTACAGTGGCATTAAGTCACTTCTAGAAAAAAAATAGCGTGTGACCAAACAACAATGTCCTTCCCTTTCTCTACCTACAAATTCAAAAATTCGAATTTAAAATTTTGTTCGAATTTCAAAATTCGAATTTTTAACTGGTTGTTGGTTGTGTAGCAATTATTCACAGCAGGAAGACCAGTTTCTCTCCTTTAAATTTGCTGAAATTTGTATCGGTTGGCATGGCACTCAACGTGTGGATTTCGTTATATTTTTTCTTGGCTAATTTATTTCCTTGCAGAAAGATCTCTGCTTTGTTCTCTAAGCATTGCACAATATTTGTCAGTATAAGTTTTGTATTTTTATAGACCGATTTTCTTCAAGCTCATCATTGAAGTTTTCCAAAAGATATGGATAATTTCGACTTCGTTTATGCCAACTGCCACGCGTTTGAAATTCCCGGGTTAAGTAGATTTGATATAGTTGTAATGTGTACTTTAGCCTAATTAATAGTATTGATGATTGATGGACATGTAGAACAGCGGAAATAGTTACATCCCTAGGTTAAAGCCGTACATTAACCGAATTGTACATGCTCATTGACGCTTATTCTACTCACATGAATAAAGTTTATTGGAAAAATTATTTAAAAGGTTTCGCAGAATTTCTATTTACATTTCTTCGACGTGTTTTGCTGAAAGATTAGCACAACTATGTACAGTACTTATTTATATTTATTGGAGACCGATCTCATTTCTAACGTATCATGGGGGCGACATATGCAACTGTCGTCGCGCGGTCATACATAGAGATAATTTTAATAGCAATCAGGACACTCTCTCAACACTGTCCCAGTCACCTGGACTTGGATATTCCTCGGCATCACAGCTTTGACCTTAACTATTTTCTTGAAAGGTCACTGGTTAGAAGTTTACTCAATTCTTATGAGACAGGAATGCAGGATTTTGGAGGAAAAAGTCAAAGTTGAGGAAATGAAACGCTGATTTTTTTGAAAGATGTCATGGTTGAGAAAAGCTTAAATTCCAAGTTTGGGCGCGATATCTATTCGCGCGCGCTGATTTCCTTCGCTAGCTAGCCCTAGCGCTTCAAACCTTACATGAAACTTTTCTATTTTCTAGACTCGCAACTATGACACCTTTAAAAAAATCAGCATCCCATTTCCTTAACTTTGAGTTTTTAACCAAAAACTTGCTTAACTTTCATGTATGGTTTGAAGCGCTGCCATAAATCAGCGCGCAGAGATATCGCGCCCAAACTTGGAATTTAAGCTTTTCTCAACCATGACACCTCTCAAAAAAAAATCAGCGTCCCATTTGTTAACTTAAGGCATTTTCGGCGCAGAGCTAGCATCTAGCACGGCGCGGTGGGCACCGGGCATCGATCAGCTGGCTTGTACCTTAAACTGTAGTTAGTTGCACTTCAAAGTTATCAATGTCTTCTTTGCCTTCCATCTTTGTATGCCCGCTGTGAATCAACCCACTATCGACTATGAACTGTCGCGACTATGAATTGTCGCGACTATGAATTGGCCCAACTATGAATTTTCGCGACTATGAATTGGTTCAACTATGAATTGTCGCGACTATGAATTGGATACTATGAATTGTCGCACTAAGAATTGTCTCACTACGAATTGTCATGGATTCTTTGTATGAATCCATGACATGATACGAAAATGTGCAAAATAAGTACATGTGTTCCGGTTTCTTATATGTATATTTGTGTCAGTGGAAATGCGTCAATCTAACCGGTTTTGCAACATTCAGATTTGTTAAGCTGAGAAACGGAAACCAATCTAAACTATACAGTTCAGCATTAAAAAAGGTCATGAAAGTTATACTTAGACTTGTGTAATAAATATTGAAAGCACCAATTAGTCATTGGTGATTGACACAAGCTCAATGTACTAATAAATCGGCGCGTGCTCATTTGTTATATCAGTTTAAGGAATGGATGGTAAGCAAGATTAAGATTACAATTATAGTAGTGTATACCGCTACCGATACCGATGTAAATGTGTAACACCTAAATGTTGTAACTGCCTTAACTGGAAGTGTAAGTACCTCGTATGCTTGCGTTTTTTTTTTAAATAATATATTTATTTAGATATCATGGGATTATGATCAGATCAAGAATTCAATTTCAGTAGAGCTTACTTAGAGCTTCCGGCTTCCGATTCCGACTGATGACATTGCCTTGAAGTGGAATAATAAAACTATAAGTGGAATGCCCGATTTCAATTAGCCGAAAACATGATTTACGGCAAAATATTCTCAATACGGAAAATGATGCAGAATCGCGTCAAGTTGAGCCGAAAGCATTTTGAAGAATTAAGAAAAGCGACACCTCAAAGTGACAAATATCATCAACCACATTCGCTGTAGAGCATCAAGCTGCTGCTATGCTATAATGCATAAAATTAATTATGAATGGAACGAGCGGGCCTATAAATTATAAGAACTCAGAATAAATTAACGCCGAAGGTTACTGCAAATGATATGGAGGATTTTACATTTTTTGTGAAGCGAAGTACAAATACAGAATTAGTGATTTTCAGCTATTAACCATCGATATTACAATACCCGTATAATGATATGATGACAAAAACAATTAATTCTCAAACAAAACATGTCTCGCAGATGCATATTAATACATATTATACCATTCCAATAACATATGCAAAATAGGCATTATAATTATGATGCAATTACGCCGATTAATGTTGAAGATTATCTGGAGAGTTCACAACATAGACTTTCATATCGAAAATATTTTGCTCAATTATTTACGGCCATTTTATGTACTATCCAGATATAAACATTATCAGCTCTGGTTGTTGGTTTTTAAACAACTTTTGCTTTTGACCTTTTGGTGCCTGGTTATAGATCTACCCACGACCCACTTATAATAAAATAAATAAATACATGTTAGTGTCATTCACCTCATACTAATACTAACTACTCATGAATTGTGTACTTACATAGTAAAAAAATTATACAGTCTGACTTATAGAGGAGTAGTAAGAGCATAATGGGAAAAAATAGTGTCTATGAAAAAGACACGAATATACCTCCGTGGGTGCCCTTTAAATAATAAAACAAGAAATAATATTT
>JAQFXZ010001467.1:0-11916 GCA_034694025.1 Ceratophysella scotica | reverse complement strand
TCGTCAAAACTCAAAACTTTTGAGACAACCCTCGCATAGCCGGCCGGCGAAGTCATATGTATAGGAGTACCTTAAGAGACGGTAATAGGTTTGAAATTCGCGCCGAGTATGTAACATGGACAAAATTCGTTGAAATCGCCCAATTGTGCCAGCTTGCAGGAAAATCACTCTTTGGAAAGAGGACCTACTAAATTCCTTGTTAAATTCCATAAAGATTTGCTGTCTGTGATTTCATGTGGCTGTGATTTCATTAACATTACTTGAAATTCTGACAAGGGAACTGTATGCTAGAGCATTGGGAAAGTTTACAATGCTCATTGAGGCCAGCTCAATGTGTCAGCTTATGAACAAAAATAGGTTTTGAAAGCAGACACTTCAAAATCCAAACAGATTTTTGAAATATCGCCTGTGGTTTCATGTTTCGTAATTCTTGTGATTTAATTTCAGTGATTTACAAGACAAATGGTGCTGATACAACAGAAGCCACATTTGCCAGAAGTTTGAGAATATTTAACCGAGTACCTATTACCAATAGAAATATTCCCGCTAGGTTAAATTCAAAATTTCCATTAATTCCCGTACCCAGGCTATTTTAAAACCAGGTATACTAAAGTAAGTCCAAAAGCGGGTAAAACTTTCCCCGCGCTACATGGCGCAAGTTTCAAACTTATAGCAGGGCCTTAAGCATTGTCGGTGCCGCCTGTACTACACGTATGAAACGAAGTTGTCAGTTGTCAGTACAGCACTGCATGAAGAGCAAAGATGTACAGTGGGATGAGAGACAAAAATAATTAAGTAAGTAAGTAAAATTTAGATCAGGTTTCAGGTTGGAGAAAACAAGAAAAAAGTATGGGTTTGGGTGGGGAACGGTATGAGAAACGAAAGGAGTTAACTAAACAGTTAACCGTCTTCACCCAAGGTCGTTATAATGCGATTATCCCCACCTAATAGAGCTGTTTCAATAGGATAGGAGCTCCACTAAATCCTCTCTCCTCTAGCTAAGCTCATCACATTCATTCACACGCAGAACTACTTTATGACTCTATACCACACAGAGGATGATAGCGCACTTCAGATTTCCCAAGCTATGTATGTACGTATCTGGGACTGATTTGTGCAAATTCCCCAATGCAAGAGACTCTTCGACACAGATTCGTATTGGTAATAGGTAGCTTCAGATATATGCATACCCGAAATGGCAACAACAGGAAGACGAACGGATCTGGCCTGACGATAGGAATATATTGTAAACACATTAAATAGGGAATAAAGAGGACATCGAACAGATCTAATGCTAATGTTGTTAAAGAGTTCTGTCGTTAAAAGTCACTTGAAAGTCAAGTTTAATTGAAGTGAGCCTCTAGCTCTCCTCTCGTCGTAATGAGAGCGAGTCCAAGTCGGAGTTTGGTCTCAATCTCAACTATGGACATGATATTAATTAATCTTGGTCGTTCAAAAAGAGCTGAAATTCGCTAAGGCAGCATTTTATTCACATATTTAGAGTGCAACTCAAATAGAAATAATAACGATGCAGAATTTAGAATGTCCCTGCTCAAGATCTAGAATCTTCTTCGGGCATGTTACCGTACTTATGTAAACCCTCCCCTGTTACCGGCTGGGTGGGAGCATCTGAAGTCGGTACAAAATCAACGCTTGTCTCTCTTACGCATTTTGCATAGAATATTCTATTCTACAGTATCTTTATACACATAAAATTAAATGTTTTTCCTTGTCCCAGTCCCAGTGCGGAAATGAGTGGATTATAATTCCAAGCTCAAAAAGTGGCAACGTAGTTTGAGATATGGGAACAGAATGAGAATACGCAATAGCCAATGAGCATAGAATTCAAGTGTCGTACTTTCGGAGTACCTACGTAATAGAAATAGACGACAATGAGACTTACCTGGAGAGAAGCTGAGGAATTTGCCTGTGAGATGCTCATCTGCTGTGACTGACTCATTTTGACTGACGCATGGCTCAGATTGGGATTGGATGGGTTATTGGGATTGTAGGCATTGTGACTGGTTTGAGTATTAGGCCCCATGCCAGGGGTTGGTGGCCGATTGAGTCCGAAGGGTGGGAGATGAGTGTTTCCCATGTGGTTCGGGGAATTGGTGGGTCCAAGATGCTGGCCAGGATTACCGGAATGGGTGAAAGACTTATTCGAATGTAAAGGCGATTGTTGTTGTTGCTGTTGGAGTTGTTGGTGCATCATGGGATTGGGATTTGACATCCGAACGTTGGGGTTGGTGGGTGGTGCATTGAGTAGGGCTGGAAGAGTTCCGCCAGGTCCTGGACCCTTGTGTTGCTGTGACATTTGATGTTGTTGTTGTTGCTGCTGGGCGTGGGGATTCCGCTTGTTCATCATGTTCACCGTGTTCATGTCCATTGGTGGGTAGGCAGAGGGATTGGAGGATTGAGGGTTGTACATGTTCACAGAACCGTCCGGCTTCATCCCCATCCCCATAGAGTCACTCACTCCCCCACTCATCCCACCCATCGACTGAGTTCGCACATTGGCGTAGTTTGGACCATTGGCACTGCTATTGTTAAAGTCACAGGGATTACCGTTGTACCCGCCGTAGGAGTCTGTACTGAAGGGAGACCGGGCGGGGGAGGGATTCGAACCCGGCGGTTTGTAGTTGCCCATGCCCAATTTGTGCTGATGCTGCTCGGCCATTTGTTTGAGGGTGTGAGCAGCTGGGCTGTCGTGAACTACCCCATTGGGGGAGGTATAGGGGATCCGTGTGCCCTTGGAACTCATGCCATGGCCCGGACCTCCGGGAGGAGTTGGCGGGGTCGCTTGAGGGCAGTAGTTGGGGTTGGGCGTGGAGCTGCCGGAATTGGGATGCGGTTGTCCCTGAGCACCGCTGGGGGACGTGCAGTCGAACATGGCCGAACCGGAAGAGTAGGGTGGGGTTTGGGAGGGATGGTGGGAGTTTAGCTGAGAGGCTAGGGGACTGGCAGTGGAGGCGGCTGCAGGACTCGGTCCAGCACAGTGGGACAAGCCCCGGTTCCCACTGTTGCTCTCCACGGAGTGAGGATGACCTATGCTCGAAGGTTCGGACTCCATCCTCGCATGACTCAGTCTGGGTGAGGAAATGTTGGAAGCGGCAGTAGGCGTGACCGGAGCCACTGGCGGGGTATGGCTATGACTGTTTCCGTACGAGTTCATATTGTCCATGTGATTTGTACTATTGCCCATACTCGGGTTCATGTTAGTCACGGGGGGCAAGGAATCACCAATGTCACTCTCATCCTCATCAAAGCCAAAGTCACCGAGAAAGTCAGGATTGAGGTCGGATATTTCGGAAATGAGGTCTTTGAGAGTGTCGGAGGGGATGAGTCCGTCTTGGGTTCCATCTCCCAAACCCATGAGGCCCGAAATCATGGAACCATTCGAATTAGCTGCATCTTTCTCCAGAGCCGCTGCACATTGGTCCAAGTCAGCGAAAGCAGAGTGATTTGAGTCTGAGGACTGTTTCAACTCAATGTTGAGGGTATTGGATGAAGTGTAGGTGGATTTGGAATTGGAACTAGGCACAGGATTCGACATGCTCATGGGTGAATGAGAACCCATGCTGGAGGTGGGTGAGGCTCCATGGCCAGACTTGATGTTCGCATTGGTCAGGGTCTTCACAGTCACATTCTGGAGAGAGTTGGTTCCAGACCCACTGGTCAATTCCACTTGATGCACAATTTCTAACGAGAATTTTGTCAGGGAGTCATTAGTCTTGGAACTGGAACTATTCTTTGAATGATGAGCTTTTGAACTTCCTTGAGAATGAGATGGACCGGGTTGTTGTGACTTGAAGGAACTGGAGGATGTTCCGTTACAGTGTGCCATCTTGGATGGTGGCTCGTAGTTTTCTGGTCCGCCATTCCCTCCTGAGGCCAAGTCAATCTCTTCACACTGACGTTTCTGCATTTTACTGGGACCCTGTTAGAAATGAATTAGGTAAAAATTAGTAAATGTTCTTGGATTGAACTCGTTGCAAAACTGCATCGTATTTTGCTGAACAGAACACAAACGAGCAGATTGGACACGAATACCTTATCAACGAAAAACCCAAGGTTTCTGGTACACAAATAGTCGCATAAATTATGCACAATTGCGGTTTTACTGGAACATGAACGTACCATTTCTATTGCTCTGTTTACGAACCAATTTGCTTCTGATTTATCGTTCTCAAGCAACTATGCGAGTGTAGGCACTTTTCAAAACTAGGCACAAGTAGCACTTGCTTCAAGTCCTATCAATATTTAATTAAATTATTTTTATCTAAATTCTAGTCAGAGCTACCAACTAAATCACGTTTTTGAAGTGAGATAAACATACCAAATCCCATGCACTTGCTTTCTATTTCCAATTTCCAACAATCGAAACTTATGTGGAATATCTCTGCAGCAAACTGCAAATTCGGAATGTAAATGTAAATTGAATTTTAAATTGCATTTTTTCAAGTAAACACTAGCAGAAAGCAGAACTAGACACTCAATTTCTAAATAGTGCAAAGAGGAAACAGCAGATTAACAATTTGCATTTGATTTCAGGCTTTCAATTTGAATGAGAATTTCAAATAGTCCACTGTAAATTAAACCCAAACCCCTAACATAAATTTAATCATGGTAAGAGATTTCAACTAAACTCAAATGTGGATTTGATTTAGAACTTTAAAAATTGCAAACAGGTATTTTTTTAAATCAATTTCAATGCATAATTTAATTTTAATTAGTTGCTCCCAATTTCTGCATTGAATTTTAGCATAGCGGAAAAATCGTCACGTTTCTCAGAATTTCCTGCTAGTGTAAAGTGTAAACTAATTTCTTTAACGCACGCCAAACTCCTGCTGATAGCCACTAGCCGCCTGGCCAGCCACCCTTATAGATATCTCAATCTCAACGTCAACTCAAAACGAAGTGTCTATCTGGAAACGGTTGGAAAAATTGGAACACACAACACCTGCACACATTGAAGTCTCGGTTTTATACTCTAATCTATTCACTATTAGAAGTTTGCATCAGAAAAAATTCCTCAGCCAACATCTTGTCTATTTTAATTCAGTTCTCGAGAATCGCAGCTGAGCAAATTCTTGGAAGTAGTGCGTCCGAATCAAAAATGCTTCCAATTCTTACCGGTCCATCCCCATGATGTGCCTTGGACTTATCCGACTTTTTGGCAGTTTTCTTGGCCTTAGCCTCCAGGAATCTCTGTCTAAGAAGAAGCGTTTCCGTCTTCTGCTGCTCATTGAGGCCGTTGGTCGTGTGTTCAAAACGGGGTACGGACTCGTCATGACGGGACCGGTACTTTTCCAACCGTCGACTTAGTCGGTCCACCCCTTTGGTGAGGATCATGTCACTCATCCTGCCCGCCAACTCAGGGCTCTCTACCCGCCTTCCGCATCTGGAACCTGTGTGTGTGTGTGTGTGTAAGTGGCTGGCTGGAGTTCACTCTTGTTGTGCAGAGACCGCGAAGCGTCCGAGAGGAAGGAAGTGTTCGAAGCAACTGAGGCCAGGCGAGAGTTTGGGAACAACGGGCGGAAGGGAAGGCTGCGTTTTGTGTGCTCCTGGCAGGCAGCAGGAGGCTTGATGAAGGCATAGACCGTGTGGCCTAGGCCCAACCTGAACCATCAACAGAAAGTAACCATTGACGGGTGCGAAGGAAGCAGGGACAGCAGTGCAGGCCATGAGCCAGGAACGAACGAGGGAGCATGCAGACAGGCATTACAGCCACCAACAACTCTTCTCTACCCAAATCTGCCTCTGCCTTCTTCCACACAAAAGCTACAACCAAACCTACAACAGAACTAACTCGAACGAGGGTGAGGGTTGAGTTGAAGCTCAGCTTAGCTCTTGGCCCACATAAACTTTCGAACGGGTCGGGATCGGACGGGGATGAGATGAGGAAGGAAGGGGTGGAAGGTGGAAGCTCAAATCATTCAATGTTCAATTGATTTCTTAGACTTTCAAAATGATTTCAGGCAAATAGACTGGTTTTATTCATTTTATTGCTTTATTTAATTGAATCTGCCGTTGTGAAATTCGAGATCAGCGATATTTGATTAAATCATACTTAATAATATTTCAATTAATAATCTATTGAAGCAATTTAATTACGCAAGATTCCAATGTGTGAATTTTAAATACAGATTCTGAATACATGGAAAAGAAAGGCAGCGCAGTGGAGATACGTTGATGGAAGTAAGATTTGCCTTTATTTCGGTGAAAGCGCGTGCAAGATTTTTAAGAAATGTAGCAAGTTACTGGACTATATCAACACACGAAGGTGGAATTGGCGCATTTATAAGTAACTAATGCGATCGATTTACAACAAATTACTGGAGCGAAAGTCGAATTTTATGTAACGAATTTTGGGTATAGTAAAAACGTTGTTCAGATTGACCCATGTTGACCTATGGATGGGATTCCAAAGTTGCATCAGAATTTCTGTACTTTTAACTGGAACTTTAGTTTCATTAGAAAAGCACTTCTAGAATTGAAGCTAAGGCAAAAATACATAGTTCAATCAAAGTGAAATACGAAACTCGACAAGTATCAATCGACGTTTTTGAAGAGTTGCAAGGTTGATCAACGTTTGAAGCACGACCAAAGATTGCAAAACAAGGGTAGGTATTGAAATTTTTGCAAAACTGTATCTGGAATTAATGCAAACAGCTAATACATTCTATTTAACTGCACTGCACTGTATAGAACAAGCACCTCAGCAATTCAAAAGCATCATTTCATCATCAACTGGAATTCTTAGGATTGAAAGTGAAAACGTTTTACAATTGTGTTTGGTAGAATCCCTACAAATCACTCAATCTTGAGTTTTATCGGACAATAGCAGCCTCTCAAAAGTACAAATTAGCACCACTCTAGATATACGATATTTTTAGCGTCTGCTGCAACCACAAGCGAACTTGAGCGAGTGACATGAAATGAACTCCGCATCATTCGAAGGGCTACTCATGAAGTTCAGTCATGATATGATATAGCAAGGAAACACAGTTTCGGTGTCTACTACTCACTTTTTGCTGGGTGCACTGTATGCACCACATCGGTATCGGTATTACACTTCTACGTGTGTACATAATGTGGTAGGTACTTTGACTATTCCTGTGATGATGGAAGGAAAAATATTTACTTCAAGGGTCATCATCACCGAGAACAGAACAGAAAAATTGTAACCATGGAATGGATGCCCCAACTCCAATTCTCCTTTACGGTTTACGGATCCACTACTATTGTTGTGCTCTTTACAGTCAGTCGGAATTGCAGTACTACTACTGTAGTGTAGTGCATTGCATAAGTGCACCAAAGGCAAAGTTTTGGGTTTGGGATTTGGTGTTTGTAATAGCGTCTTCGTCGTCGTGGCGTTCGTCACGTCAGCCTTCAACGCAGGGCAAACCCAATCTTTATAATATTTTTGTTCTCTGTTCTGTATTGGATTGGATATGCACATGAAACCACAATGAAGGAAGATAAATAAACGCTCAATAATCCATTACATGCACTATCAACTGCTTTGCATGGTTCTATGATGAAAGATTATAAACAAGTTGCTCTACTGAAATATGGGATGAGTTATGATTATGAGCTATGTGTCCTTGTAGTTAGAGTTAGGAACTATGGGATGCAACATGCAACCCAGCAAATTACTAATCAAATTCTAAGTACTGGGAGCAGCAGGTACACTAAAAATATCAAAAATTAAAGCCAGGTAAAACTGTGCCTTTAGATATAATAATGCGTAGCAGAAATACCAAGATATGAGTACATATATTTACATATACGTATCTCCTTATCTATAGAGGTAGGACGCGTTTCCAGTAACTCGTACCATAATACAATACATGAGATGAGAGATGATCAGGTGAAAAACACATTATCAGCTTTGGCTTTCGGTCACGAAGCTTGTCGGTGCCCGTTGCAGGTGTAATCTATGTCTAAAAGGTTAAGTAGTCCTTATAGGAAGATGATCGGTGATCGGTACTCGGTTCGGTATGTATCGGTTGATGTATTCTTTTCTTAGTTCTGTAAAATCAAAATGTCGCATTTCTGACCTTAACGTTTTAAAATAAAAAGATTTTGCCAGTACCAGTTTGTATGGTTTGCCAGAGTCTAAATTGAGAAATAAATCGAATTTCGAAGGCGAAATGAAAGTTATACTGTGTATTTTAAGATTACGCAGGGTGCTGGCCGGCTTGAGTGTATTTTTTTTTAAATGTTACAAAATATCAATGAAATAAAATACCTACAGCGATGATGATAAATCAATTTGTTTCATGTTTCCGATTATGGTTATGATAACAATATTTCCGATTTGGATCAAAACCCGGGTAAAGCAGGGCTGGGCAACATCATTTGAATTTGAAAATCCATGATTTTAAAATCATGATTTTTGTTATCTTAAGAATTTTGATCTTCAGATTTTGATTTTGAGGAATCACCTGATTTTGTATTTTGGTTTTGTAGAAGTATATATTTTGATCTTTACAATCACGATTTTCAGCTTTTGGCGATTTTAAAACAATATTTGATTTCAAAATCAAGATTTATAAACAAAACTTATCGTTGATTTTGATTTTGATGATTTGATTTTGACGAAGAAAAGTGATTGATTTTGATTTTGGGATTTTGAAGGCGAATTTTCAGTGATTTTGGTCAATGATTTTGAAAATCATTTTTGAGTCATTTCGCGCAGCCATTGAAGAGAGTTAGTCAAAGGAAGATGAAATTATTTGCAATTATCATTTGTATCTATTAAAAAGTCGAGGTAGGCCTTAAAATTGACTGAATTGGAACTGTTTGGATTATAGAATAAAATACTGTCCTTAGTGACAAAGAAAAAAATTAACAGAATTAGCAATTGAACGACGACGCAGAACAAGTTTAATGCAAAATATTCTGCTACAGTTGCTTACAAAATCCGAGTCATTCCATAAAAATTATTTGGAACTATACACTATCCTTCAAAATCTCATTATCATGGAAACGTTTCCAGTCGAATCAGCCATCCAATAGTAGAGTCCTGTTGCATCCAAGGTTGCATCAGTCAAACTTGAAAGAAGCCTTTATTTCGGTTTTCGGTTTCCAGACTTCTCTGGTTCCTTCCAGCCTGGCCTGGCCTGGCCTGGTTGCTTGGCAAGAGAGATTTTCATTTGGATGAATATGAATATCAAGGGAGTAGTGGTGAGAGTGAGATTGGAATTGGGATTGTCCAAATGCTGAAATCACAATCTTGTCGAATTTCTAAAACTGGCTGGACAATTCACATTCACTCCCGTATTTTTAGTACTCATGAACAGGCATATCAAATTGCGTATCGGATTTTCAAAAGCACTGCCCAAAATCACCTAAAATTCGCCATTAAAATCCTAAATTAAAAATCAAATCGCTTTTAGGCGTCAAAATCAAGGATGCTTCTTTATTTTATAATCTGGATTTAAATTCGTGATTACAAATCGTCAATTCAGCTGAAAATCGTGATTTTCCAGATCAAAAGTACAGATTTCAGATACTTGTACAAAATCAAAATACAAAATAAGGACATTTCTTCAGAATCAAAATCCGAAAATCAAAATCCTTTAGATGACCAAAATCATGATTACATCATTGATTTTGCAAAATTAAATGATTGTGCCCATACTACGTGTGATATGCAGGGTTGAGATACATATTCTTGACGTATGTAATTGTATACATATTCTTCAAAATCATTTGATTTTGAAGATCAATGATTGTGAAAATCGATTCGATGATCTTGAAAATCATAATTTTGGTCATCTAAAGGAGTTTGACTTTCGGATTTTGATTTTGAACAAATGAACTGATTTTTAAAATATGTAAATTTGACATGAAAAATCATGATTTTCAGCTGAATAGGCAATAATAAATCACGATTTGACTACAAAATCTCGATTTTAAATCAAAAACCATTGTTGATTTTGATTTCAAGATTTGATTTTGACGTCTTAAAGTGAGCTGATTTTGATTTAGAGAGTTTTAAGGCGAATTTTAGGTGATTTTGGTTTGGCCAATGATGCCGTAAATAACTTTCTAATCAATTTGTCCAGCCCTTGACATATGACACACTACCTCGACTATGATTTAGCCTCACCGGCGAATAAATCGATTCTTACCCTGAATTTACTTAAGTAGACATTAACTTTAGTACTTCGTTGCCCGCCAATCTTCTCCACATTATCTTCCTCACCTGCTTATATCGTACATTACACAGATGTATCGGTTACATTATTTGTGGACGCGCCCCGTACGGCAAGCATGCCCTAATCTAGGCGCACAATTTACGAAAGGCCTCCGTAAGCGTTTATCTAACCTAACTTAAAGAAATGACAGTCTTTTTGCGGTTTATTTGCTGTGAGACTAATAATGTATAAAGTACGTACCTATCCTCTGGGCTACGCAGACTAAATACACGTATGCTCACCTGCTCACCTGTACTTAGCTAAATATAATTTAAACTTTGCCCGGAATGGGACATCCCTGTGCCAAATATCACAGACCGAAGCTAAGAACAGAATGTTAAATACTAAGTTTGAATTGAAATGCCTATATTCCATTCGAAATGTGTGTGGCGGAGATGGGCCACCATAGCCCCGTGCTCACAAGCAGTATCCGTACCGAAGCAACAAAATGTACCACGAAACTTCATTTGCAAGCTATTCATTGTCAAATGTGTGATTCACACCTTTTTGAGTTTATTCTGGTTTATTCTGTCGAATAAAACTAGTTGTATCTGATTGATAATGTATAATTTCAAGTTCTGCTACCCTGTTCTGCTGACTTGATATCTGGAATTAGTCGTACTTTCGTTTCTTACGAAACCCCCCAATTTGAAATACTGCGGGTCTCTTTTCTGTTTCTGCTTCAGGAGGAAGCACGTTCTGCGGAGCCATCTCTACATCATCGCCATTGATCAACTCTTCGTCCATTGGACCTTCGTCCTCAGATTCCTTCGTATCATTCAATTTAGTGATCATCTCAAGCCTGATGTGAAGTCTAATGCCCCGGGCATCCGGTGCTGAATTGTTAACTTGTTCCACCATACAGATAGGTGAAGAGACCATCTCTTCGTTTAATTTGTACTCCGGTTTTTCTACAAGTAAAACAAAATTAGTGTAAAAGTCTAGTGTGTGTTTCAATTACTTGGAATGACTATATAGAATTGTTTTGAAATACCAAAAAGCAACGCCACTGGGTTCTTTCCCATAAATTGAAGAGTTCCAGAATACTGAACCACACCAAACTCTTCGGGTTCCGTCAGCTTTAGAGTTGCACCAATCATTAGCTCTCCTTTTGCCGAGCTTATGAGGCTCGTTGTCCTGAGAGAAATTGCTTGTTGTGAAACTTTTAAATATATATGGTGGATTTAGTATAAGTAGTAGTTTGCATGATTTACCCCGTAATTTTCTGGCCAATATTTAAATCTCGCTGGCCCACTACTTTTTTCTTCCCGAATTTTACGCCAACCGATTTGAGGTTCCATTTGACCACCTTTTTTTGTGTCAGTATCTGGTGAAAACGAAATGAATTAGTTTTTCAAATACTATTGGCAGGACAAGATAGATTTAGATCTGGACTTGCTTGAGTTGTTAGTTCCAGTTCTGGTTCTTCTAACTCCATTTCCACCGGTACCGGTACCGAAGTCATGCCTGGCTCTAGGGACCTGCTTTGATCTTTGGATTTGACTTCTTGTGACCTTTGAACTTTGATTTTAGTCGGCGAACGACCTTGATGACAGTTGTACCTACTGCGACACAACTCGGAGTAATAATGTGACGTTGGGATTTGAGATGACAAGACATATGTAATATATTATTGTTTATATAGCCAGGCTCCGCGCTAAGCGCAGCCAAACAAAGTTGTTGTCAAGCCACCATTGTGATTGTG
>JAQFXZ010001466.1:0-11917 GCA_034694025.1 Ceratophysella scotica | reverse complement strand
CTCGCCTCACGCCTGCTTTTACATGCTTTGCACACAAGAAGGGAGAGAATTAGATTCGGGAGTCGACTGTCCCTGACTTTTTGAATTATGATTAGTCTCCGAGTCAGTTCCAGCCGTTGGAATGAGTCTCTGCTATGGATTTAATTGATTTGTTTTTCTTGTTCCAGGTTTGAGTCACCGACACAAGCACGGAGATGTGCATGGCCGGGACAGAGTACGGCGAGTGGGACGGGATTCTCCAGATCTACAACCCCACGTGGAGAGTCTCTATCTTCAGAATGCGAGAGTGACTGAGTCTCCGTACAATGCTCCGTACAAGGTGAGCCCAAGCGAATATCCGGAATACAGGTCTAATTACTACTGGGAGGAGTTGGGAAACGCAAAGTTTAATTGAAGACACATTTTCCTGTTCAGATTTGACTTGCTTTTTTACGGCTATGATTTACTCTCACCGAAAATAAATCCGGTTCTCACCGCTAAATTAACTAAGTTCACCATAACTTAGTTACCGCAAATTTTCTTCGCATGTTTCCAGCCGCGACTCCAAAAACAGCGACACCAAATTCGCGTCACGACACTTTAGAATAACCTAACCTAACCTAACCTTGCCTTAAGTAACCAAATCGGTTTCGCTGTATTTGGAGTCGCGATGGCGTTTTTTTTGTTCGTGGCGCTAATTTTGGAGTCGCGATTTTTGCCTGCCTATTGCGTCTTCGTATATTGACCTGCTTATAAATATGCAGATTTATAGGTTACTTGTGGTGATGACCGTACTGCAAACCCTAGCCTAACCTAGCTTAACGGCACAATTTGCAAAAGTAATTCTCTAACCCTACAGAAATTGAAGTTTGCCACTTTGCGGGGAAAGTAAGGTATGATGAACCTATTTATTTTGCGGTGAAAATAAGTTCTGGGTCAACCTAGTTATTTTGCGGTGAGAAGCGGATATATTTGCGGTGAAATTTATATTTAATCTATCGAGTATTAGTTATACCCTGTTCACTTCTCACAGTTCTGCAATTTGAATTTAGCAAAGGGATAATAGTTCTGGTTTGGTCTGAATAGCGGATAGTCTTGTGTCAAGCCGAACGCCTTTGTTGACTCCTTCCATTAGAGTTAAGAGTTAAGATTGGCATGAGAGGTTGGTGAATTTATGAGATGGTTTTGGGGATTGAGAAGGAAGGAAGAGAATATTAAGTCAACTTCTCGGGTTTACTTAATCACACATAATATTTTAACCCTGGAGTCTGAACCTCTTCCCCTCTCCAGACAAACTTTGGGAGGAAATACAAGTGAGGCCAGGCCAAGGTGTGTGTCAGACTGCACTACGTGCCTATTAATTGGAAGAATAAACGATGGGAAGGGAAATTGAATTGGAAGACGAGTCTTCTGAGGCTTTGCTCAAACTAAGAATCATGAGAGAGTGCTTGACTCGGAATTCCTGAACCTCTTCTTCAAATTTATGAATCTAGGATGCAAATGGGCTAATTAAGTGGGCTCAGGTCACAAACGCACATAGCTTCCTGTGCCCTACCGTCTTGCCACATCCCCACTTGACTTGAGACAAGTCCTGTCAAACGTTTGCACTATTAAGTAGTCCTTGAGTTGTAAAGCCTTTTCTTTTCTATTTGGGTGTGTCCCTGAGCACAATGACCAGAGTTCAGTGGATTGAATTCAATTGAGCCCAAGTATTATGTCCCAACCTAATTACTTTCCTATGACATTTTTATTGTTGTTATTCCTTGTGTATTGTTCAAATCTCAATTGTGGGGCGGTGGACACAAGAGCGATGATAATGCAGACCAGAGAGCGAAATTTGGGTGAATTTTTAGAAGTGTGTGCGAAGAGGTTATCTGGACACTGGGGACGGAGGAGGGAGCCGCATGGCTGGGTTATCGATGGCTCTTCCTCTATTGATTGACTCTTTGCCACTTGGTCACATTTATTATTAAGGACGTTAATGCATATCGATTCAATCCAATTCCTCCTCCTGCTGCCGTCCTGTCGGAGCACATACTCATTCATGTAGAGTGCTTAATGTGTTTCATACATTTTGTAGGATGAACGCCCACACCTCAATATGTTCTCTCCGTCCTCTCATTTCCTTCATAGAATCTCCTTTTTTTTATTCTATTCCTATTTCAAGACCGTTCGAAGACCCCATGCCATCCATTGTGCTCACGGAGACTTTGGGATGCATTCATGAGGCCTTTCTCTCAATAAAATATTAGAGTCATTAAAAGTAAACTCAGACGCATCGTGGCATGAAACATTAAGAAATGAAAATATACAGAGCTCCTTCCAAAAAGCTTTTCATACAGAATCTCACCTGAGATACGATGATAGTCGCGCGCTCTTTTTCTGTGAGCAACTCTGTAGAAAATTGAAACCCGAATGGAGTGCAGAACGCTGTAGGACTGTATTGACCCGAACCCATGCCCCTTTACTGTTTCCCCTTAATTGATACCCCACCCCATACACCATCCCCATTAAGATATATAAATATCCCCTTCTGTTTAAAAATAGAGTAGCACCCTTTGGGGATTTGAATAATTTAGATGGATCCATTACAGTATTTGTTGTTCACTTTTTCCGTTTTAGGTCGAAAACGTGACACCCCGCTTCTCCGCTAAAGGAAATCTGCACAAGCCAAATTTTACCAACTGTGATTCTTATCAGGCTAATATTTTAGAAGGTCAACCTATAAATACTACAGTTATTCAGGTAAGGAAGTGCGGATTCGAGTTGACTGGGTATATTGGGAACATTCCAGCATGAGCTTGTTTTTCGAAGGTGGAGGCGACTGACCTGGATCCCTATGATGCCGGCGGAACTATTGTTTACACAATTGAAGATAAGACGGAGGACTTTACTATCGACGAACAGACTGGTTTGATTCGAACCAACAAGGTGAGTACTTAGTAGAATGAGTGTTTGAGTCGAGTTTGTATTTGTTCATAAAAATGGTAATAATTGTTCCTGTTCCTACTTTTCAGATATTTGACAGAGACGAGCCTTCCCGTGAGAAAATTGCCTATGTAACTGTAAAAGCCACAGACAACGGCCGCCCACCTCTGGCTGATGTGTGTAATTTGAAAGTCAAGATTTTGGACATCAATGACAACAAGCCGCAGTTTGACAAATTCGTAAGTAGTGTCTCTAACCTCGAGCTCATGTCTTACGTGTGTAGTGGTGTTGCTATAGCAAGTTCCTCTAATGCCTACTAATTCCGTATGAAAACTGATGTTGTGCATTTGATGTTCCTTTATTGCTTTCTCTCCGCCTTTTGAAGGCCTATGGACATGGTAGCAGAAGGAAGGTAAAGGCTGATACATGCCGCTCCACAATTCACAAGAGCCTCCCAAGCTCATCTCATAAATGTCAGACTCGATCCGTTCCCTCCACTTGACTCAACTCCCGCTTTCTCCTCATACAGGGTGTTCCCAAAATACAAACTGCACAAACACTGACCAAGTTGCGACAGTTTTCCTGATTTACATTTTAAGGCTTGTTTCTGCCACGTGTAACTCTAACTCTGATTTTTTTCAACGTTGCCCTACGAACGACTGCTTGCTGCAGAGCACAACAGATATTTTTGTGCCACTCAAATATTTCTTGCGTGAGCCCTTTTGTAAGTGCTAATAAAAAGACCTGTTAAAAGTCCAGCGTGTCAAGGCGATTCAATTAGGTTTCAGAAACTCCAGAATCCAGAACGTTTACGCGTAAAGTCAGTTCCTTTGCTGCTCGTAAAAGCTGTGAAACCACGTAATATGCAATTAAACGGTAGTGTTGCGATAGTGCTGATAAAAGCGAGACGGCTTTTGACAAAGCCAAAACGCAAGTTGCTATTAAATTCAAAAGTTTACGATCTAAAATTTAACTCCACTGTCTTTATCAATTCTTCTATATTTAAGTGCAGTAATGGTGTGGTCAATAATCTGTTCCGTTTTTATTCTTCCGGTTGTTGACCTCATATGCCTAATTATTCTAGCTGAATGAGTCCTGGAATACCTACACCGCTTGAAAGTTGAAGGTTGAATGTTCTGTGATAGTTGGAATCAGAATATTTATACAAAAATTGTTAAAACAAAATACGCTAACGCAACTACCATGAATATGATTGAACGTAAAGCATAATCCTGTTCAACCGTTCAACTTCGGTGGAAACCTACTGTAGTTGAATCCCGCCCAATTGTAAAAATGCAGAATGTGTTGGAGCACCCTGTATATGTCCGAAGGTCCTGTCCACGTCCTCTTGCACCCTTCCAACCATTTACCATTTCTTGGCTGACTGATTGAACTCTGTTCTCCATGACTGGGCCTCACTCGAGATCTCATCTTTTGCAGGACTACCGGGAGTCTGTTCCACGAGACGCTGCTCTCCACCAAGTGGTGATGAGGATCTCTGCGACGGACATCGATGACGGAAATAATGGGGTTGTCCAGTACCGGCTTGAGCGTCATCCCCACAGTCCGAATGACATTGATTTCTTCGAGATTGTTCCTGAGACAGGGGAAGTGAAACTGAAGCAGAGATTCGATATGAAAGAGGTAAGGAGGGCCATGGCCCAGCGCTTGCTTTAATCACCAATCACTTCCGCCTCTCTGCTGCGTGTCAACTCCGTTTCGACTCCAGCTCAAAGGCTTCTCTGTCTCTTCTTCCAGTCCGAGCGACCGTACTATCTGACTGCCATAGCCTCCGACCAAGGATCGCCCTCCGAGTCCTCTCAGACCAACCTGACCATCAGAGTCGTAGAGCCCAATCAGAAGCCGCCCTACTTCACCAAAGTCCAATCTGCTCCAATTAGGATTAAGGAACGCACTTTCAACTACCTTCAACCCATTGCCACCTTGGAAGCCAGGTAAAGTGTATGCAGTGCATCCGCCTGCACATTTGGGAATCATTTATGGGCACATGGATGGGCAAAATCATTAGAAAATGATTCTCAAAATCATTGACCAAAATCATCAAAAATTCGCCTTAAAATTCCCCAAATCAAAATCAACCACTTTTCGCCGTCAAAATCAAATCATTAAATCAAAGTGACCGATATTTTTTTCATTTTTAAATCGTGATTTTGAAATCAAATTGTGATTAAAAATCGTCAATTTAGATAAAAATCGTGATTTTCTAGACCAAAATAGAAGCTTCTACAAAATTAAAATGCAAAATCAGATCATTTCTTCAAAATCAAAATCCGAAAATCAAAATCCTTAAGATCCTTACCAAAATCATGACTTTAAAATTTAAAACCACTGATTTTCAAAATCAAACGATTTTGCCCAGCCCTACCTGGGAGTTTAAACACCGCAATTAATGCCTTCCTTTGGCAGACTATTTGTCACTTTCAATTGCTCGTTTCGGTAGAACCTAACCTAACCAAAAATGTGACAAGTGGTCTCCGATAATAAAATATTCCTCGTGCACAGTTTCAAAAGTTAAAGCCACCCGCCTACCAGAGGAGGAGTGGGAATCACTCTTTTGAATACCAGATGTGATTTCATTCCATATTTTGCTATCTTAACAAAATGTTTAAAAATACTGATCCATTTTTATTAAAAATCTCATCCAAGAGTGTAAATTCGCGCGATTGATATGTTGTAGAATTTGCTACCATAAGCACACTTTGGTGATCTCACAATGATGATCATGTTATGGACAGAAAATCTCATTGAAATTTCAATTTCTGCTCCAATCTAGGTCTGGAATCGAAAACAACAGCATTCTCTTCTTTGAGCTCATCAATGGTCAAACTCAGGCCACGAACAAGGACAGTATTTTCACCCAGGAAACTTCGGGAAACACAGTTATCATCAAAGTGGACCGTCCACCGCTCGACTATGAGCTCGTCAACGAGTATACTCTCACCATCCGAGTTTCCGTAAGTCAAAGCTCTGATCATATTACCCATATTACCGATTTCCCCTTCAAACTTTTGTGCTCAAATCAGGAGCTTTGAGTGAAAAGAAGCAGATGCTGGGTTGTGAAAAGACCGACATGAATATGAGGGGCTTAGATGCAATTACAGTCATTGTATGAGAAATTGGGACTCGCAATTCTATTTTTATCCATGCCACTTTGGGTTGAAAGTCATTATATAAGGATTAAATAAAGTTGTTCCTTTTTAACTTTTGGCAAAGGGCAGGGATTAGAATAATTAGAAGGCAGGGAGATGAGGAAAACTTTTTTTTTTGGTTCTTTTCAAAAGTTCTTTGGTCGTCGTAATTAATGATGATGATTGAAATTAATGTGCTATTTTTCCGTTGCTCTCTCTCTTCCCTCCGTCTCGATCCAGAACCGGCATGACTTGGCGGCGACAACAGTGATTAAGATTGAGGTTGAGGATGAGAATGACGAGAAGCCGATCTTCACGGACGTGTCACAAGGAATCGTGCTGGAGAACGAGGAAGCAGGCACGATGGTTATGAGAGTTCAGGCCATCGATAAAGACGGAACTTCACCCAACAACTTGGTAAGCAGAGCGTTTCCCGTTACTTATTTAGCCCGTCTTCTGCCTGTTCCCAGGGAGACCCTAATGCACTCAATTCATCTCATTCTCCTTTCACACATCACTGTACATAATTCAACCACTATTTATTCCTCTACTTCCCCACCACTATCCAACAGAACTACGACAATTTGTACATCCTCCTTAAGTTAGACAAATTAGACAACTTTTCCACACAAACCTCGGGTATAGCCTATTTTTGAAGAGATCAAAATCTACATTACATCGTATTACATCTCTGATAGATTTTGAATTGATTGTGACCAACTGACTTGCATAGGAACATTTTTAGGGTCATAATGTGTAGTTAAATTATATGTAGCTTGACTGACAATGCATGCTTTTATATTTCAGCTAATTTTGAGCACGCGAGCATGTCCAAAGAGCCAAAAAGGGCCAAACACATTACGCACGAAAGCAAAATCGTTCGCAGCCGTAAGGTCAGGTTAGATTATGTTGGGTTCGGTTCTGTCGAAGCGGGCGCAGCATGTAATCATCTTAAAGTTAGGTTAGCTCAGGTGTTTGACTGTCCTTTATTTAGTTGTCCCTTTTTTGGCTCTTTTTTTGGCTCTTTGACGTGGATCCGATCAGAACGTTTTTTTGGTATTTCGAGAGTTACAGATGTTAGTTTGAATCAATGAACAATAAAAATAAGCTCAAAACTAACTATAATAGATAGTGAGTATTAATTAAAATCCTTTCGAATATTTGTCATCCAAATCCAAATTTTGATACTGCTTCACGATGTCAGTGTCAGTTTATGTAAAACGGAAAATATTATAATTCAAAAGGTTCTAGATTGAGAGTGTTAACTTTGATTTTCCAACGGAAACAAAACAGGAATCAAGATGTTGATTTTGCTATTAAAACCCGAGTCTTCTCTAATATTCCATGTTCAGTTCATTAATCATTCATTACTACAGCAAAATACTAGAAAGAATGTTTTTAAAGCGAGAAGGAAAGTTGTTAGAATTGGCGTAGGACGAACGAAGAAGACGTGAGAGAGAAAGTCTGTCTGGGTTCCTCTTCTGGCTGTCAGTAGAAATTGCCTCAGTGCACCACGTCCCTTTTTCCGCACAACATATGGACTTGTCATTTTTTATCACTTCCATCTCGGTGCAGATTATCATCTCAATTTGTTTATCACAACATCCACGAGGCCTACCACCCGCACCCAAATAACTCAGACTCAGTAATAACATAACTCCTGCGTCATTAACTGCTGAAGGCAACATGACTCAGGAAAACCATTCCTCACACTTTCTCGAAAAGCTTCTGCTCGTCCAGCTTCAATTCCAGTAGTTCACTTCACTCAAAATGCAGTATACTAAAATATTTAGACTGAATCAAGTTAATTTTAGACAGCTCATCAATTTTTGGCTAGAGTTATTTAGCTATATTTAGTTTCGTCAACAGTCCCAGTCGTCCTTCCACCATTCATTCAAAAAGTTAGATTATGTATCTACTTAACTCTTTTCAAGCTAAGGCTAAAGAAGGGAAAATAGTTAAGGGCAAACTGAAATAGAGCTGCCATTTAATGGAGCATAATTATGAGGACTATTTTGGTCGAAATAATGCACGAATTCTTTTTTACATCTTGTGACTCGAGTCAATTTTAGCTCAGCCCAAACGGCAGGAAACGATTTGCCCCGGTTTTAGTGGCAAGAGAAATGAAGACGTAGCTTAACCTTAACGTAGGCAGTTTATTTGTCAATGACAAGGTAGCCGTTTTAGCGTGTTCCAAGCCGTTTTGTTGGAACGGGAGCCCTGACATGGATTGTTCATCCGTTTACTAAATCCAATGATTTTGGTGGTCTGGTCAACAGGTGACGTACTCACTGGATGACGAGCACAAGAGCAACTTTCAGATCCACTATTCCACGGGAGAGATCCGGACACGGAAGCAGTTCGATCGAGAGGCACAGGATGTGTACAGTGTGACCGTGATTGCAACGGACGGAGCTCCGTCCGTCCTCGAGTCCACCGGACGACCAAACGAACGTAAGGAGCGTCTCACGAGACGCCTCTCTTTCTTCTCGCATAATGCCAATAAATTATTAACAGTGGGCTTAAAACTTTTCCCAACTAATCTCCCCATCCGATCTATTCAATGAGGTCAGAGAAAAATGGCTTCTTTTCTGCTCCATCCCTGCGACTTGCCGATAAGAGATCTCTTCGTAGAAGAAAGGTGCCAATGGCAGCTGCAGCTTCTCCCCTCGTATATTTCTGCGTGGTAAAACTCGAATATTCGGGTTTTATAATTCAGAATTGCTTAATTGCTTGATATGCTTTTCAGTATTTTTTGAGTCACAATAGGTAAGCGGTCTTTATTTGATTGCATTCGAATTTCGAATTCAGTAGGTAATCTAGACCTTCCGGTCTGATGCTCGGCGTGTTGCCTCCAAATATAGAATTTGCTTAGTCAAGGATTTATTTTATATAAATAAACGTTACCAGAAGCTTTTCCAAAAATAGCTTTCGGCGTATCAAAGAATCGCTACGATTAATGGGGAAATAAGGAAGGTGTTGAGAGTCTTGAGTTTCACTAACGGTATCAAATATAGGGCAAAGAATGACGACAGGTCTGTTTTGTAATACAGTTTTGCACGTTTCGAAGCACGATTGCGAATAATAAAAAATTCAGGTAACAATCATACCTGCTGTGCTGTCAACGCCAATTGAACTAAATTGCTTCGAATCTAATTTTTCTGTTTCAATTTTCAACCGACATGTAGTATTTAAAAATTTAATTTGCAATCTACGCGAACAGAGTTTAGTGCCAATTAACTTCAGAATATAATACGAGTAAAAGGATTCAACAAACTTGTAAAGCGATAGTTTGCGTGTAGAACGCCCTTCTGGCCTAACAGCCTTCACTCCTGGTCCTGTCAGTCGTGTTAAGGAGCTTTTGGTCCTTTCGGAGTAGCTGAGTGAAAAGAGGCTGAGTTCTGTATCAAGGCATGTCATCAATGGCCGAGTTAAATGAGGCATTGTTGAAGGGACTGTACGAGTCCATTATCAGTAGTCCACATGACATGACTCGGCTCAAATTCTGAAGGGAATCTCTCTATTTCTTCTGATCTCAGTTCCCATCTTAAAATAATATTGAATTCTTTTGAATTTGATTAGGACGTTATGCACTCAAGATCCTGATTGCTGATAAGAACGACAATGCACCCATCTTTGTGGAACCGCAAGGGGGCTCGTACCAGGCGGAAATTGCTGAGGATGCCAATGTGAACGGGAAGGTTATGGAAGTGAAGGCCACTGACATTGATTCGGGTAAGCCACTTCTTCTTCTCCACTCCAGCCACCCCATTCCTGTTCTGCTCCCAGGGATTACAGTCCGAATAGAGATGCGGGTATAAATAATTCGGAAAGAGGATAAACGGTTTGACGTGGAACCCAAATTCTAATTGAGTGAAGTCGAGAAAACAGAGGTTCTCACTTGGCCTTCCGCAGAGACGTGTCAGGTATTATGGAACAAAAGAGGCTCAGAGTGCATAGGCAAGAAGGAGACTCTCCGCCTGTGGAAAGGCTCAGAGCGAGGGAAAATAAATGAAGAGAGTTTTCTCTGTAACAGGCCTGTGAAAAATGTTTCCACAGAGAATTTGAAGGTGATTAATGAAATGAATTCTCAAGTTAAATCTGATTTATGAATATAAATGATGGGAAAAATGGGTCTGAATAATGACTGTTGTGTTATTGTCGGAGTCTCGCCTCCTCTCCTTCCACATTCTCTGCACACACCAAGTGTCAAGCCGACATTATATGCTCACTTCTCCATTTTTCTTCAAAATTCAGTATACACAAAGACTCTGAACCCTTTTTTTCCTACTCCTTCCAGCCTCCGTCATCGAGTACTCAATTGAGAGCGGGGATCCGGATGATAACTTTGCGATTCAGAGTACAACGACGAGCGGCGTGATTACGATCAAGAAAGGTCTGGACTATGAGAAAGTTCAGCGCTACACACTCACCATAAAGGCCACAGACTCCGTCCATGAAATCCGAACCAAGGTCTACATCAACGTGACCAACGTGAATGACAACTTGCCCGAATTTGAGCCCATGAACAAAACCACGACCATTGTCGAGGAAAGCATTCCTCTACGCTGCATCTTCACCGTAAGCAAAACTTTTCCTTTCCTCTATCATGCTCCAGACCTACTCCATGTCGCTTTCTCTCCCGTTAAACTTCCGGAGAAGTTTTCAATCCAAGTGGTGACTTGCCGACTTATAAACTAGATGTGACAGGTGACAGGGTCGCCTCGCACCAGGATTAACTTTCTCCTACTTCCAAAAGGCGATTTATTTCGATTCTAATGAAGTGATAAATACATGTTGGAGCTAGTATAGATAATTGGATATTTTACATGCTGGCCTGCTAATGCTAATATGGAAAATGAATTCTATGCAACGCTGATTAATGCTTGCAAATACGTATACCCGATTTCTGTAATTAGCTGCTCCTACTCAGAATTTTAAGCTTTTTCCAATGGTGCAATTCTTAATTCAATCAGATACAACTAAACACATTAAATCAACATACAAGGGTCCACAAAACAAATTCCGCACTAATCATGTGTTTAGGTAATTGAATTAAAAATTATACCATTGGAAAGAACGTAAAATTCTGAGTAAGAGCAGCTCACTACGGAAATCAGATACGCATATTTGCAAGCATTAATCAATGTTGCTTAGAATTCATTTACCATTATTAGCCCGCTTTTATGTAAAATAGGAAATTATCCATACTACTCTTACATAGTATATTTCAATAACCGCGTTCCAGATTTTGCTCGTGAACTACTCAAGCATTTCCACGTGTTTCACTCCCTGTTCCATAACAAGATCGACCACATTAGGCATCACTAGCGCACATGCAATTTTATGCAAAGAGTTTTGGTTGAGATTCAGTTTCACGTTGGTAGTGAAGTTTCGAGCAACGATCCGTGTGTCTGCTAGTTAAATTAGATTTTTGTTATTAATGAGATCCCAAACTTTGATTACTGTCCGTGCTCATCATCTAATAATCATGACGGTCTTTGGACTTTGTAATCAAAAAGTGGGGGTTTCCAAAGTTGGAGTTGAGTCCAACTTCATTTCCGTTCCAAGTCCGGGTTTTTGAGTGTGGAGGGTGTTTGGTGGAGCGGGAGTTGTTCTTTTGGGTGTAAAAACCCGGACTAGGTCCAAAAGTGGTGAGAGTGCGAGCGGATGGAAGAGTAATGTAGAAATATGCCCACTGCGTCCTTTCGCCTTCCCATTTCCATTACCCGCACACACACACTCCCGTCCAAGTCTCTCTTATCATATTGAGGGATAGAATGACAAATTATGCCCACTTCTATGGAGACAAATGGGAATTACGGACTTTTCTCCCCATCTAATCCCCATTCTCACTCCAT
>JAQFXZ010001465.1:0-11920 GCA_034694025.1 Ceratophysella scotica | reverse complement strand
GAAACGCATATACTTCGTAGAAGGTTACATTAAACAACTTTACGTAACCACGTGGTTACCACTTTCCACGAAGGAAACCAGTAGGATGTGATCGATTTCAATTTTTCTTAATTTTAGGCGGTTACTCAAATCAGTTTTGAAATACTTTTTTTAGGATTCTGACTATAACTGTGCTAAGAAATTCAAAAATAAGACTTATTTTTTATAGGATTATTCTTCCGTTGGATATTGTATATCAAATTAATTCTTGGCCGATATTCAATTTCTTACTTTAAAAAATTCACGATTTTTAGCATAAAAATTTCAATTTAAGCAAAGGATTGAGTAGTATTGACTAATATACAGTGTCCTAATTAGAATGCGAATTTTCAAAATTTCGCAGTACAAGAAAAACAGGTAATAAATCACGTGTATAAATTTAACAACATGCAGAAAGCCACACACAGATGGCAACTTTAAAATTTTAGACTATAAAAAATGTGAATTTTTTTTTTGGAAAAATTTTGTTTACCACGTGACTTGCCTGTTTTGCTGTACCGCCAAATTCGTATTCTAATTGGGGCTCCCTGCAAAATTAAGCGAAATTAAGACGTCCGCATTTTCTAAAATTAGGTTCTTATAAGGCTTGTTTTAGGAATAAAACTTTCTAAACTGGTCAAAAATTTCTTTATCACACGTTATCTATCACACGTTATATTTTGTTTTCCGCCATAAAACTTCTAAACCAATCAAATTCATGTTCATAAAAAACTCTCAGTCACATGCAAAACGAAAGAATTTAAAAATAGAAAACGCTAATACCCCCACCTAATTCCGAGCTTGCAAATTAAAATTTACAATCAGGAGAGATCAAATCATGGGAAGGAGGTTAAGCTAACAATTTTGGAACTGCTAAACACCACGCTAAACAGAAACGCACCAAGTATATTGTTGATCCCGAAGGAATTTTAGCACAAATTAAGCACACTTAGTCTCACTAGCACCAAGATTTGCACAGATGGCTCAAGGGAAGGAACGGGAAACAAACAAACACGCTGAGCACATTCTTTACTTCAACTTTCAATGTTAAACCTCCATCAACACGACGAACTTCATGCCTATTCCTATGTTCAGTTCACTGCTCACTCTTCCTGAAAACTCTTAACCACGCCACGGCACGAGATAAGGTCCAATCCCAATCCCAAAGTATGTTAACACTTAGTAGTATTGTCTTATGTCTTACATTAAATGTACTTTAAGGCAGAATTCTGTGTGTCCTCTCTTGCAGAGCAACTTCATCTATGTTCTTCTCCTCGACGAGAGCTAAACAACAAGTAAAATAAAGGTTTCGGCTTGGGATGGGATGGCAGTAAATCATGTTAAATAAAACCTAGGGAACGGAACTTCGTCTGTGACTGTGTCTGAAGCTTTACACGGGAAGATACGAGGGTCAATTCATAACTTCGTGGCGTTGTTTGAGAAGCAGCAAACCGGCCAAAAATGAATGAATTTGGCTGAAGCGAAGCTTTCAGTAAATAAATGTAAAAAAAATTGAATTAGATTTTGCTAAAAATTGGACATTTTTACAGCTTTTTTTTTAAACTTCTTTGTCACCTAGTCAGAATAAATTGTTTTAGTTTTTATTTTAAAAAATGTTTCTCTCAATTTCCTTCTGTATAGAGTAATTTTTGATACACTTTCGTGTAGAAAATAAAATTATTAGAATTTGGTTTTAATTTTCATGAATCAAGGTTCCGATTTTTCTGTATTAAAGGTTTTTTCTTAAATGCCTTAAAATTTCAACACATATGAAGTAATACCTGAGTTTAATTGCAGCATAAAATTGGATAAGAATATTCATAAGGGCAATTTTTATTAAAATTTTGATCGAATTTGTTTTCATTTTCAGAACAATTTGATTTTATTTCTTCTCTACAAATTCTCTTTCATTTTTCCCTAGAATTACAGTAATCGTGATTTAAATCCTGTCAAGGCCATAAAATTTTTAGAATATGTTTCATAAGTTGAAAGTTGAAGTCCAGCTATTTTCCCTAACTATAAAGTTTTTTTTTTTAAATTGCATTTTAAAAATTGCTTTTGAGTAATTTGAAAAATGACCTATATCGTCCGTTTTACTGCAGAGGCAAAGATTTTGAAATTTTAGATTTATGGAAAGAACGAGATTTTCGACAATTTTTTTTATTAAAGACCGTTTACATGGATATTTTACCCAATTTTTTTTACTCAAATGTAATTTAGTTATTCATTTACCTGTGCTGAAAATTTCAGCCCAATTCACCAATAAAATTCCTGTCTGTTTTACCACTTTTCAAACAGCTCAACGAATTAACGGGATGACCCTCGTAGCAAGAGTCGAGGTACGGTTCAGTACAACAATGCCTCTTCTTTCAAACTTACATGTTTGTTCCTTTTTTATTTGCTGGATGGGAAATGAAGAGAGAAGTTGGGGATTCGACTGAAATGAACCACCGTCTGTCTCCGTCAATTCTTTCTCAAGCTACCTTTTGAGTACCTTTGGGAAAAAGGATCAGAGGAGAACATCAACCAACATCTTGTTTTGCTTGGGAACTAAATGGTCGTAGGATAAGGGATAATATGTAGCTTGGAAACCCAGGTCCAAAGATAAAGGCAAGTGTTTGTGGAGACGGACTTGAGGCAGAAATTAAGTGAGTAAGTTACTCCGTCTACTTCAACTTCAACCCTTTGGTTCTATCCAATTCCAATTCTCAATCAGGTCGTTCAAACTATCGGCTGCGGCTGTCACACAAAAAGAGAGAGGATTGAGGCTTAGGAGGTTCAGGAGAAAGAAAGGAACGGATAGTGGAACCAATCTTGTTATAATTGGTATTTTGGTGACTGGTGACCTTTTTATATTTGTCGTTCAACAAAAAAATTAAATTTTTCAGAATCAGCTTGCTTCCATCCTCCAATTTCCAAGCTATTCATAAAATTCTAATTTCCAGGGAATAATTTCTTTCCCAATCTTAAATTTCCAGCTCCGGAGCCGGAAGGAAAAGCAAATAATTAGGATGCATGAAATGGCTTTCTCTCAAGTTTACCGGAAATCAGACGTGCCCGGTGGCAAAGAAGGGGTGAAGGATTTCTTGGTGCAGAGCTTTTTCCAGCGATCCGGGGAAAAACATCCGTAGGAGCGCTCCATTATTAATTTAATACTTGGTCAAATATTTCCCTATTCAGAAACACAGCAGACTTTCCTTCTCCGTTCAGGAAAGCAAGGGAGAATCTTAGCTACGAGAGGGCTCTCCGATATATGGTGAAAAGTGTACAAATTCGTGTATTAGGTCAGGTGATCATAAGTTGGGTCTGATTCAGGGTATTGGTCTGATCTGAATAAAATATGAATTTCTGAAAAGTAGCAAGTAGCAATGCAACGAATGTTCGTAAAGGCGAATATTCTTTCCCAAAATTTCTGAAATTCAAGGGAGAAGGCGCGAGTACAGAAGTTCAGGTGAATATTTTTACCTAATATTCGCCCTAAAAAATTCGAGCTCGAGCGAATAAAATCGAAAAATATTTAGTCTAATATTCTCCAAATTAGCGAGTTTTAGGCGAATATTCTCCAAATCGGAAAATATTAGCTGAATATTAGCTGAATTTTCTCTAAATTGGCAAATATTATTCAAATATTCTCCAAAATTGCGAATGTAAGCCGGATGTTCTCTAAATTGGCGAACATTAGGCGAATATTATCCAAGTTGACTAATATTTGCCGAATACCAAGCGAATATTCTCCACATTGGCGAATATTATCCGAATATTAGCAGGATATTCTCCAAATTGGCGAATATTATCCGAATATTAGCAGGGTATTCTCCAAATTGGCGAATATTAGCCGAATAATCTCCGAACCTGAGAATAATCGCTCGGCATATCACTATTCGTCCATTAGGCGAATGCTGCAAGGGCGAAATTAAAACTCTACGAGATACGAGTAAACGCCGGCTTGAATCTTTCGCGCGAAATCATTTGAATGACTGGCGCTCGCCAACCACCTGGCCTCCAGGACCAGGAACGACACCAAGCTAAGCTTTGGACAAGGCTGTATCAAATCTATCTAACCTATGCCTTTTCAAAAATTTGTGATAACATAATATGACGTGTTCCGAAACAATAAATGATTTAATCGGCATAACTTTAAGTAGAATTTATGAATATTGTGACCATTGACGGCCGCCATCTTCAATGGATCGTCACCAGATCAGGGTGAATTCATTGTTTAAAAAAATGATATCAGATATCGGAAAAAGAATGAATTGAAGCGAAAAATTCCAGAATCAATTTTCCAATCAACGAAAATGAATTGCTGAAGAGAATATCAACAATTTGGCAAATCAAAAGGAAAGATCAAAGGCTGATTTAAATCCGATTTTCTGCCAACCGTTGAAAACAGCAAACCCCAGCACCAGCCAAGTGAAATTGAACGCAAGAAGTGAAACTGAGGCGTACAGAAGAGACTTTGAACTAAGATCAAAATTTAGAAGGAAACGCCTCGACGGACTTTGAACTCATTGTGAGACTTGAGTGTCTAATGATAACGAGCTGTTTGTCAGGCTAGAACGAGCCCTTTTTCTCAGAAATCAGAAGTAGATGCCACAGTTGCACGATAAGAGCCGTTGAGTACTTACCCTCAACTAACTGACCAATTATTCACGCCGGACCTCCAATCTCGATCAGTACTCAAAATCAAGGACTTTTCTCTCCAACTCCTCGATGACTAATGAATGAGATCAATTTGTGACCAAATACACATCTGACATCAGCCTGATTACGAATTATTTTATTTACTTGTTGTCATCGAATGCAGTCATGAATAATACCACAGCACAACAGCGCCATGGCAACGGTAACTCAAGCCAAGCCAAGGAAGGACATATAAAGCCAAAGCATTGTATTTGTATTATGTATTCAGATGAGACACTTCAAATAAGGAGGACCCAAACATTCAACTATTGTAAACTAACTGGTATCCCACTATAATGTGTCTGTCTGATATGGTAATTGAAAATAAATTGTGGATACTTTAGTAGAAACTAACGCCTTAGGAAATGGAATCCGACTCTCTGCACACACTGATGCACATCAACAAAGACTCCTTGTACACACGTATATACGTAATATGCACGTGCAATTATGCAGGCTTTAAGTTACCCTCCTCATTTACACGTTCAAGTCAACTTTTTCATGTCTGCCTCAAAAGATTTATAGAAAATATGCGGTTGGCCTTTGAATGTCCTTTTAAGGCTCTTATTGACGATGAAGAAAAGCTTATTAAACGCAGTTACGCTTCACCACTTCTTCTCCCACAACCAAACCAAACCAGTGCTAATGTAATGCTAAATAGATTAGAATAAAATAAATCCCATTTCATACTTTGGCATTATTTGAACAAATTGTTCCTTCTGAAAAGCAAGCATATCTGTACAAGATGCTGTACGTACGAGTACTAGATGTCATGTTTATGTAAATGCATAAGGAAGAATTAGGAATCAAAATAAAGTTGTAGTTTTCCTACACAAGTTCTCCCAGTTTCTCCTAAATTACAGTCTGAGCAGCTTATTATGTACTTCATAATTCGTTGAAACTGTGACAGGATTTCGACTTTTTCTTAATTTGCGCATTGCGATCGGTATTTAGAGAACAGGTGAAAACTTCCAGACATAAATTATTTTAGTAATTAGTTTCACCGGAAAAATTTCTGGTTCTCACTGCAAAATAATTAGTTTGTCCATAACTTACTTTCACCGCAAAATGACTAACATTCATTTTTTAAAGTTTGGTCAGAGTAAGCGCTCGCGGAGGCCTTTCATAACTTGCACAGGTCACGCTTGGTTAGGCTAGGATTTGCCCTACGGGAATGCCTACAATTAAGGTAACATATAAACCTGAATAAATATGCATAATCAGTAGGGCCCGGTTTATATGCACTTAAAAAACCTCAAAATATGCGCATATATGCACTAAATATCTTTATATATGCTTGAATATGCCTATTCAGGAATGTAATAAACCTTAATCTAAGCGCCGTTAGCCAAGTTTTGGCAAAAATAGTCAAACATATCCCGAAAACTAGCAAATATGCAAATATGCCGTAAAACTCCTAAATATGCCAAAATATTCGAAATATAAACCGGGCATTTGGCTCGCACTGACAAGATTCGTGGTTATCCAGTGGAAAAGTTCCAGTGCTTTCTATGTAAAACACGCAAAAATGCAGAAAACATTGCACGTGTGAGAAATTTTGAGCATTTTTTGCCAAATGCTAGCAGAAAAGGGCAAACATATGCAACCATATGCCTGAAACTACGAAATATTCATTTATGCCGTAAAATCCCTAAATATGCAAAAATATGCAAACTAAAAACGGGATCTTCCGGTCACACTCACATGACCCGTAAAACAGGTACAGTCACGCGGAACTTCTTTTGAAAATGTTCAAATTTTTTCTACAGTATACAATTTCTGCCATTTATATCTGCACGCGATGTAGCCACGTGACTTGCCTGTTTTCGTTGTACAACCACGAAATTCGAAAAATTCACATTCCAATTTATTTTAAAAAATCAAAATATAAAGTTCAGCAGAATTGGTCATAATTTCATGAGATCGTCCGCAGAATTTACAAGTATTACCTTTCTTTTCAGTTTATATGGCTATTAATGATATGATCACAAGATTCCGAAGAATTGAAAAAAATAAGAAAAATTCAATAAAATTTAGCAGGAAATAAACCTTAGTATCTCTTCGACGTATTCAAATTTTGAGCCCAATTTTTTAATCGTTCCTGAGATCTGACATGTTAATACGTTAGAAAGAAATTAAACTTTTGAAATAACCCTCGTATTCATATGTTTGCCAGAACTAAAAACCCTGCAACCTGCAACCAATCTGACGGAAAGTGGGAAATTTTCGAAATCCTAAAAAAATTCATTTATTCGTAATGTAACAATGAAGTAACCTTCAAAACAATTAAAGTCCTATTTTAAGAACGAGCATGCATTAGTTTCATGGATGTTGATGTTGATACTTACATTTTGTAATTGCATAGTTTGGAGCTACATAGAGACGCTCCTTCTTAAAGGGATCAGTGGAGGTGACGATAGGATTAGCGTAAGTCATAAAATTGCACATACGAGAGCTCAAATGATGATTCCATTGTATTTAATGAGCTTCCTCTGAATCCTCCTGCCAAGAAATCCTCATGCACTCTACACTCCACATCCGCTTCCGTGTGTGCGTTAAAGAAAGGAATAATTGACTTTAGACCTTCACGGTGATTCGGATTTTTGGCCGAGATTAGGCTGTAGCCTAAGCCATTGTCTCAGATATTGCGAATGCACATGATGATATCACTCTGGCAAAGTTTTTGCATTCTCTACGAAACACGACGAATTACTGAGTTTAAATGTCCTTGAATATTTCCGGAATTCGACAAGGAAAGGAGGAGTGACAGTCGATTTTGAACTTCAACTATAAGTCACCGTTGTGCCATGCCAGAGATTAGATATTATATTGGTATCTGATTTCCGATGAGCCAAAGCTAAGCCAAAATGCGGATGGCCACTGATTGCTAAGTCATTCATTATGCAATGCATATTTATTAGCGGTATCGCATTTGGCAATATGCAGCGATGGCTTGTCTTCAGAATTATCAACGCATGACATCCGAACCCATAACAGCATTTGGATAACTGCAATCACTTTGTGGGTCGGCTTTTATCAGGACTAAGTTGATGAATCACGGTGATATTGGCCAATTTTAACAACAGGAACGTAAATTCTGAGTGTATTTTTCCAAAATAGGCGAGAGGTTATGTCTGCTTAGTTGCTGCTACCTGGTTCTAATCGTTGTGTCAATACAATAATATTTGACATACGGTGACCAAATTAGCTTAGATTAGCCTTTGTCCAAAATATGGTAATTAGATTTTGTTTCATTGGTCATATCAGTGAATTTAGTGAGTTTTGTAGCTCCATTCATGTCATATTTTAACTTCTGAGATCCCAAACAGCTAGAAACGTGGACTTTTTAAAATATGAGACATGAACGTACAGAGTATCATGTTACACGTGGGATTAAATATTAAAATTATGCAGTAGTTGAGTTGCATTATCGATGATGGTTTCCGATGGACATTTAAAACAGGGGGAAATTTTCCTAGCATCAAATCTAATTTATCTTTTTTCATCTCACATATTTTTTTTAGTTATTTGTTTAGTTTTGTGTAGTTTAGGCTAGGTTAGGTTAGGTTTTCCAAAAAAATCGACACATTTTCCCGTTAAAAAAATTGATGCTAAATCGGATACTTAAGTCAGTTTTCTCACGCTAACTGAAATTACAAGTTCCAAGCCATTCATAGTTGCAATTTTTGAATTATTGCATTATTGGGGCTTGAGCCCGAAATTCACGCTAAAATGGTAAGTTCATTTATGTCATTTTATTTTCAAATTAATTAGAAATATTGTATTCAGTATCAAAATTATAAAATAAATTTAAATATGCCTCAAAATTTCAATTTAAAAAAAAAAACAAGGTCGTTGTCCGTTTCCTCGCAGATCGAAGATGGCGAGCTCTCAGGTGCTGAAGTTCAGGAATCAAAATTTAGTCCACTTACTGATCTTCGGATGCGTAAACGCTTCGTCCGGATCAGCATTAATCAATAGAAAGTGGATACGTAGGTATATAATTTTTTTTTTAAATTACAGATTATGTACGTAAACAGAATTGTTGATGTGCACGAGCACAATGTCAACCTGACCCAGAAAGGAAGTGTTTTTCATATTGTTTGTTGTCAGTTTTAGAAACTTGAATTTAAATAAATGTATTGAATTAATAGCGTGTGTGGTCCAATTTATTTGGAAGCAGCCAAATTGCTGGAAACTGGAAGAACGCCTTACAATTTGTGAGCATCCGATGAAAATGCAATGACAAACCTTCGACGCTTCAACCGTCCATGAAATTCATCCGTCACGAATCACGAAACGGATAATTAAAGGTCAACGACGAATGCATGCGAGATGGGGATGGGAGTACAATGCAAGCTAGCAAAACGCCTTCGGCCGCCGCTCGAGATGTGTGACCATCGTCATACTTTTGTTTTGTTGCACGCTAATGCTAATGATGTGCATGCTTGAAGAACTCATTTAAACATGGCGTGCTTTCCATTTTCTCTTTTCTCTATTTTACTCCCCTTATCTTTGATTTATTTTAATGCAAGGCACCGACTGCCAAGTTAATACCGTATGAATTGAAATCCTGTGGATTTTGGCAATGGCTTGGTTCGGTTTGGTCAAGTCAATCCACAAATATCGTAAATTCGATTAACGTAACGTAATTTGCAATTTTTAATTTTATAATATGCCCAAAGCTCTATCAAATTAACGAAGTACGTGTAATTAGGACCATAAAAGAGCCCTAAGCCTCTCATCGTTACTTGTACTTGCAGAATTTAGGTTCAGCCAACTGCTAACATGTTGAATTAAAAACCGTGACTTGCGTGATGGTGATAGGTAAGGAAAGGAAAGCATAAGAGGCAGTACAGTTGTGTAAGTACAAATTAGTAGAATTCAGCATCAAAGTGTGAAACTCAATTAAAGTTCGATTCAATTTAATTACGTGTAATTATGTTACTTGATCATTGGAAATTAAATCCCAAGGACTGGCTCCTAATTATTTAAATCCCAAATGTCATTAGTACTTAGAGCACAACACGAAATGTTCCAATATGTTGTAACTGCACGTAAGTACTAAGTACTGTGGTGATGATTTCATTGTAGGCGACAGAACTATGTTTGGTAAGGTCACATGGTCTGCATGTTGCCGTTGCCTAATTGTTACATCCTATTTTCTACATGCAGTAAAATTATCTTAATGCATAATATGCAGAGTCAATTTGAATTCCGAATCGCTAAACTAAATTCTCTCTCCGTTTCATACGTTGATGCTCAGAGACACACCGGATGTGAGATGTGACAGCGTGAAGAGATGTTAGATGATATGATGCATGTATTTATTTAGGTTATTTATGGTGTATGGATTGAATTACACACTATATTTTGTTTACTGTATGATTTGAATGGCCTTATTTAAAATTAACATTCAAAATCTGCTAGGTTTGCTTAATATTATCTTAGATCTCATCTTCCAGTTAAAGTAAAGATTTTGGAACATGCTGTAACCACCTGTTGTAACCACCCAACATTTCAACAAATCAAAACCTCACCTATAACCAGAATTTAGCGAAAAATCTGTCGCATGATTCCCGCCAAACCTAACCTAAAGCATGGAGACGTATTCGCGAAGCCAAAAAAAGAACGCTTCCAAATGTGCATATTCGGTGGTTAGAAAGTGTGATTACAGCCTCTTCCAATAATATTTATTTCAACCCGTCTTCCAGCTAATGCAAATGCACAAAAGCAAAAGACGTCAATCGTCAATCCTACCCTAAAACTTTTTGAACAGCCCTCGTAGATATTCATTAAAAGTGTGCAGGACCAATTTCATCCAAAAATCGGTTAAACTAAAGATTAGGGAACAGCCTGTAACCATCTATTGTAACCACCCAACATTTCAATTTCAACAAACCTAAACCTAAGCTTACCTAACTTAAAGCATGGGAAAGCATACGCGAAGCCAAAATCGCTTCCAAATGTGTTGTTTTTGCTTGCAGTACTTGCTACAATGGATGGTGACAACGTGTGGCTACAACCAGCTACATACTACGTACTTCAACCCAAAATTCTATTACTGACTGCTGATGCAAACTCGTGTTTATTATTTATTTTGTTAAACAGTAAGATTAACTTGGAAATCTGACTAAATTAGTGAATACAAAATTGACCTAAAAGTTTCAACCATAAAATTATGTCCGTTATGTTGGTATCAAAATCAAAATGCATGAAAAAGTAGAGTTCTTCCTGATATTATGAATTTAAAATTGTTCTGCATTTGCATATTAAATCCGTATAACGCATAGCTGATGCTGATGCCATTCTCGGGATCAACAATGTACTGCAATTTGCAATGCACGAGTGTCAATCAGTTCAGTTCCAAATTTGATTGCAATCTGTCGTAGTTAGTAAAGTACCTGGCATCATTGTGAGAAACTGGCACACGGGTTGTTCCACTTCTTGAGGTCAGGAGTGTAAGTCATTCATTGTGCACGTTGTCAATAAAGATCAGAGGATTATACGAAAGTACTACACAGACATACATACCATAGAAGCTGTTTTATTTGGCACACAGGTGATTTTATTTAGAAAATAAGCTCCAAAAGCTCACAAACTAAACAACAAGTACAGAAGTAGACATGATCATGTTCACAAATCACATAATTATTGAAATGTCGAAAGTGGAAAAGAGGCCTTCAAGATTGAAAAGTTTACAAACTACACAATACAAGAGAGCCTAGAACAAGCGATATACCTTACCGTCACCAACATTAGATGTTAGACGACCGTTAGCAGCATGTTTGACGCCGCCTTCACCGTTACATGTTACATTTATACATACTTACTTACGTACGTCTTTCGACGTTAGTACAAAAAAGGATTATGTGTACATACCTGCTCAACCAATTCGCATTCGTTTTTCCATTGAAAGCGAGTCAAATTAAACAAGAACTGATATTTATTGCGTCACTACACGAAAACTGTATACTACGCACTGAGTCTCCGAGTAATTGGTGTTGGAGTTGAATGATGAATATAAACTGAGAAGGAAACCCCCTTCCGATTGGACTCTGGGCTGTGGACTTTTTCCGGTTGAACCAACTGTGACCGGTGAATTTTCTTGTACCTGCTTCCGACTGATGATTGAGCTTCTTACCAAACAAATTGGTAAACTTGATGTCGTATTCAACGGTTGTACTATACAACAATGTTATAATTTAAAATGCCTTGG
>JAQFXZ010001464.1:0-11921 GCA_034694025.1 Ceratophysella scotica | reverse complement strand
TCGAATAGCTTATGTTGAAAATTTCAGGTCAATCGGTTGAGTATTAGTCGAGTTATCGTGATCACAGACAGACAAAATTTAAAAGTCTGCAGTTATTTTATTAAGGTTTAGAAAAAAATTAAATAATGTAGAGTTTATATTAATTAACTCAGTTTTTTTCTATAATCAAATATACTACTACGCCAAGGAAAGGAAGGGTAACCCTTTTGGCAATTGTCAAAGGGGAAGATAGAATTAAATTGAAGTTACTTCTTTTGTTCAAATGTGATGGCGTGTCCAAATATGGTCTGGAAGGCAAATTGGAAGGATTCGAGCAGTGTAGGTAGGGCGTTGGAGTCCACGCGGAAATTACTATTTAGCACTTCAAAGTCACGCCGAGTAAATGGGTTGTGGAGGTTGAAAATGGAGCCCACGTAGCAGACGGCAGTGAGTAGAGACTCGATGTCCAAAGAGTTTCCTTCGTTTCGATCCTTGAATTCCTTACGTGGAACCAGTTTGATTGCAGTTGTTTTCCCAAATTGATGTTTAGTTTGGACGAGCCTCTCCTTCCCAGTAGCGTAACGTCGTTTGTAGTTTAGGAGATCGGTCCATGTTTTCCGTCTCAGTGACATATAAAATGCTATCGTCAAACCTCATCTAAATATCTCTAAATTGTTTCTTTTCATCCATTGATAAGAAAGGACTCAAAGTATGACATTTTTGGAGCTCTTTGATGATGCTTTGAGGTTGGACATGCTCATCTAGTTTTGTAATGATTACAGACAATCCGTAGACCTCCTTGATGTATGAAATTAATTCTGGCTCCATCAATTTTGGAAGAGTAACAATCTTTCCATTCACCCGAATTCGCTCTCCTTTTGAAGTACAAGCATTTGTCATTGAAGCCAAATAGGACGCAAACTGTAGACAGATAAACAAAATGATTTCAAAACAACGGGACTTGTATATTTTAAAGTTACTTTTTGATATATTAAAGAACAAGCAATATAAATTTTTTTGATACTTACCGAAAGGACGGCGTATTTGTCCACGGCTTCTTGCTCAGTAGCGAAAATCTGACATCTCGTAAGTTCGTGGGGAGTATATAGTAGCATAGCTCCTTCTATTTTAAAGAATCCTGTGAATCTGGTTATCAAACTCGATTCAGATTCGTCGACTCCAGTCAACATACTTGTCACATGAGCACTTTCATATAATATTCCAGGTATAGCCAATCCGTTTTCTCCAACACATGTTGCATGACTCATTATTCCTTCCTTGTGGACATTGCACACTCGGCTGCCATCTTCCGGCAACGTAAAAATACAACCTGTAATACAACAGGGACAAACATATTTGTGATTTTATTTTCATGCACCATCCAAACACAAGCTGTAGTACAAGAGGGACAAACGTATTTGTGATTTTATGAAAAAGCGACAAGCTATATTACAGATCATAATTTGCTAAAGAAGCAGTTTAAAACAAACACTTACACAAGTAATTACAAAATACATTTTGCGATGAGTTGAATTTATGCGTACATGTCCAGCACGTATAAAAGTTCTAGTCCCTTCTTTTCTGGTTCCAAGCCTTCCAGTTTTGGTGTCATATACCACATCATATTTCACAACTCCCTCCTCTCCATCCACAATCTCAATGGTCGACTTAGTCTGCTTGAGATGTTCCTTGAACCTCATAATGTCATCCTCCTCAATGTCGTCATATGTCCCTTCCCCACCCATTTCTTCAAACGATCCCACAATGGTGGTCCAAGCTACACTCCTTGAGGATAACGCCCTTGTATAGATTCCAGACGTCCCTGCCTAGCCTCGAAATTGTTAAAGCAAACTGTCAACCCTAACGCCCCAATACGACTGATCTTCATGACCACTTGAATCTCATTTGCTGCTGGACCAAGTTCCATTAGAGGTTCACCTTCGTCCATCGCTGTATGTATGGAATCAAATAAAAACATTATTTTAAACTAACCCCCAAATGTATTGCATGCCTGCCTTCCTGGTCAATTGACCAGAAAGACAGCGCTTGCGATTGTGAGACTAGTAAATGACCCACCTTCAACCCAAGCCTAATTCTCTTGATCATCTTGATCCATACTCTCAGAACACGTACTACAGGACATGCCCGCAATCAGAACCAACTGCTCACAGTCTGTATTTGAAAAAATTAATTCAGTTAAATTCAAACATACGTATTTGTGTACACCACACACACAAAGTTTATTACGCCTTACCAGTCTGCGAGCAGACGTAGTAGGTGTTTCCCTGATAGGTAAAGGCGATAGAATCCTTCACGGGCGATCAGGGGAGGACGTCTACTAACTGTCACTTTAGGCTCAGGCTGGGGAACCAGAAATTGACGAATTACCCCCTTCCAAATTCCAACTGAAATGGGAACGGACTCGCCGTTGATACACCGAAGTCTATGAATATGATCCTGGATTGTTCGGACTGGGTCTGGGACGACTGTAAATAGGGAAATATAATGGCTATGATTGGGGATAAAGCACTTTACTACTGCTCCGAATTGGTAAAAGTAAACTTCATCTTTAGATGCGTACCTGCACTGATTTCCTCCATTTAGTGACCAACTCAAATCTTGCACAGCAAACTACAGACAGTAACCTGTTCATCAAATGTTAAAATAATTAATTTTGTAAAATCAACAAGCTATCGTACAATACGCGCGTGTGACTGACAAACAACAAACAAGAGATAGTCAATGGTACAAGTGAGAAAGCTATGGTCATATCCTCAATACTATACCCTCCCCATTCGTGTATTGTAAAATCTTCCTGGCCAATTGACCAGAAAGTGCAATTGCAATAAGTTTGGATAAGCAAACGACAATTGGCTCAACTAAACTGAACTAACCAAAAAGACTTGGAATGACTTCAAAATGTGTACTAATAGCAAGAGCGGAAAGAGGAACAGAGGATGATAATCCTAAAATGGAAACATAAACACCGTCAAATTAATTATTCCAAATTCAAACTAACATATGCTAGTCATTTACAACCATTTACATTAAGTGTCTGAAGGGGTAAAAACAGGAATCAGTATCAACTGATAAAATGGACAGCTGACAGATGATCCGGTCAGTCTTTTGTCTCTATAATTTTTTTTTATTAATTTTTGTCAAAAAATCCCGAGCTCCTATGCAGATGCAGTGGTCCGCTTTCCTGCACTCCAACCGGAAAGTTCCCTTCTACTTACCCCACTACTGGTCTGGAATGCAGACCGGTTAAGATAATTGACAGACCGGTTGAGATAATTATGTCGAATCGCCCAACAAGTTGACAGAGTACCAAGTTTGTAGTAGATGCCAACCGGCACAGGATATGATATGACCATAAATAGAGCAAGTACAAACTGATGGATGGCTTAGGTTACAAGTGGATTCAATTAATGGGTCACCAATAGAGAGCCAAATTAATATTAACTTGAAATTTCAAATGTACACTGGTCACTGGCGGCGACAGACGCTCAATCACATGTGCTTGGGCGAAGGGTAAAAGTGGAAAGTGAAAGTCACGCTATTCACAATGAACTATTACTGTAATCAGCTGTTGTATGACGTGATACCAACGTAGGCAAGCCAAACACACTCCCACCTGCTTGTCACTTTTTTGTTGCAAACACACATTACTTGTTTAGGCAGACACAATGGGACATGTAACATGTTCAAGTCAAAAGTCCTTTATGCGCACCAAAAAACTCAAAATTCAAAAACATACAAAAATTTTGTTTTTCGCTCTGTTGTCTTTTGAATTCTATTTACAATGAGTTGAGCGGTCGGGAGTGTTGTTAATCACACATGAATCACTAATTCTGGGTCAAGTTTTAGTAATATAAGTACAACCTATTCGAGTTTGGAATCTACCAGAATCTCTGCAGTGTCCGTATGCATCTCACTTTGAATTTACAACAATCTAAAAGTATTTTAATTATACTAATTTTTAGTATTATAATTTATATTAGAAAATGGATGTGTATACAGCATATATTCACGCAGTAGGCTGTTTGTGTTACTTGCCCGCCCAAGCACAAGTGCTTGAGCGTTTGCCCGTTTCAGCGTTTGCCCGATCCATTATGATCATGATTTTCTCCTTCTCCTTGCCAAAGTGCGGCAGGAGGAGTGGTTGACGGTATTGAATAATTTATTAGGAACTCAAACTATGCGGCTTCTCTACTTTTCAAGTCGCTTTCTCTCCAGCAGTATATTGACTCAAATGTTGATTTATTATTGAAACGAGAATTGAGTAGCTTCATCAGCAGGCTTAGGCTTTGGGTTTGGAATCTCCTCGTTTTTCCGATTAAATGAATATTAGTCCTGCAGTACTACATGCGATATGTAATTCGTTTGGGCATGCGCTAATCCCTACATATCTGTCAATTTTTAATTTAGTGCAATTGCCCGTTAACGAATAGAAGTGTATTTAGTTTGGTTTTTTATTGATTAAAAACAAGTTTATTCCTTAACTATTAAAGCCACGACCTTAGAAATTGATACAAATGTAGGGATTAGCGCATTTCATCGCATGGTGGTTTTGGTTTTTTGATTTAGATCTCATTTATTTGCTGAAAAAATAAAATCTGTAAATCAGAGGGTGAAGGGGCTATGTGGTCCTTAACCTTAGTCTATCTACGATGGCCCTCCCGCTATGTTCCTCAATTGGGCTCCACTTCTGAGTCAAACATTTGCGGTAATTGAGATTTTTGATTACCAATAAAAATATTAGTTTAATTCCCAATCTAATTTGTGACGACTATTTTTATTCCAACACACAATTCTCAAATCAGGTAATAAATCAGACATTGATCAACTTTTCCGTTTTTAAGCCATGAGCACAACATAGAAAATGGTTTGAAACTTATTGGGAAAAAAGATACAAAACTTGTTCGCATTAAAAAGCGGAAAATGCAAAATTCAGTTCAGTTTAAATGGCACAGTGTTGAGTATATTATATTACAATGCTCAAATGATTCAACGAAAACATTATATTAAAGTATTAATTAGAATTCTGTAATTTCATTGTTACAGATGATTATTGAAGAAACAAGTCGACAAGGTCACCAACAATTCGAGTCTCACTCTGACCAGCTAATCCTTTGTAAATTTTCAAAAGAGGTTGGTGAAACCATGATGGCATATTAATTTCACAATTTTATGGTTTAATATTCCATGTAAAGATTAATTACAGATTCAAATGTAAATTTCTACAGCTAAACATTTAAGAAATGTTCCCCGTCACCAGTCAGGATGACAATTTAGACTTGCAAAAATCGGGTATGCAACCGAACCACACTGGGCAAGTCGGAATAAATTCAAATTCTATGGATGAGGACAACGTACATGGTGAATTTGAAGTAGACGAAGAAGATGAGACTTGCGGTGCTGCGTTGAGGTAAAACAAAATACATTAGTACACTATACAATATATTTCATATATATTGAGTGCGTATAAGCTGAATAGACAAGGATGTACTCAAATTTCACAATATATATGATCCATGTGTCGCACACTGCTTAAAACATGAAGGCTCGGTTCTCTTAAATACACTGGCTGAGCACGCAGCAGCAACCAACACCCAGCAACTGAGCACGAACCAAACAAACATCAGTTAATCACCCATCCCAAATCCCATCAATCTGCATAAAAATAGAAGCAAACTAGCAAAATACATTCAGTACTTCTATTTAGCGTGTTTACTCAGATATGTAGCATTTGCAAAATGAAGCTCTAAAACAGAGAAGAGTTGACAGATGAGTTAATTAAACCTAGAAAATACGTCGAACGCCAGGTCAGGGGTCAAAGGTCTCCTTTTAAAAAGTTGTTAATTAATAGGAAATCACCTTCCTAATGATAATAGACCCCCCATCGTTATGTATGCCATTTTAGCAGTTAAATCGCAAATTCACGACCTCCTATTTCATGTGTACTATATCTGAGGAGATCTGGGTGCTCAGTAAATGGGATTTGGGTACTCTGTTGATTATATAGTGTTTCTCTATTATACATAATACATGATCAACACTCCCCGAGCCTCGATCCAAAGCGGTGCCAATGCATGTTTAGAATTTATCCACGAAATATATTAGCATTGCATACAATGCAGCGCAGGGGAAATACAAAATCATAAGAGAAAATCCCAAAATTGTTTGACAAATGATGCTAGGTATTATAGCCTTTTGCGCGCTTAGCACGCACGTACACCAACACAAAATTTGAGAAAATAAAAATGTATATTAGGAATGAGTAGATGCAGCATGAATAAAACAATAGACTGAGCAGTACAAAAACCCTTTCCAAAAAATCTTATTGAAGAATCGTGCAAGTGTGTTAAACTTGTACAAAGTAAATATGTGCAAATATTTATGTATAACATATATGCATATCACAGGAAATACGAAGAGGATCTTGAAGTTCGTAGTGCCTGTGAAGGATTCAATGAACTTAACGGTAAGTACAGATATGTCAAAAGCAAATCAGCTATATCTTGTTGGAATAAGATTCTTAAATAAAATTAAGCGTGCGCTGATCTTGTTTGATGTTCTAACATAGGCGGCTCGTGGATATACCCTACAAGTATTTCAATTAGAGAGTACGAAATTAAAATTATCGAAGCCGGACTCTACGAAAATACACTAATCAGCCTTCCTATTGGTAAGACTGTAGCTAAAGATTATATAAACATAGAAAATGTATCGTAAAGCACTGAAACAAGACCAAGTGTAATCTAATAGTTCTAGGAACACATTACATTGTGTCAATCCTCATGTACAACTTTCATCGTTGGTATCCAGACTGTAAGATTATATACACGTCAGATACAAAGACACAACTTTAAGCCCAAATCAGAGCATGTCATCAACAAACTGGAGTCCCAATGAAGCAAATGGCCGAGATTACACGTATCGACTTTCAAGAAAACCACCAGAAACTATGGAGGGATAAACGGTTCTTGTTTATCACACCACATGCCCTAAAAAGAGACCTGGAACGTAAAGAACTTGACCCGAATCTAATTCGATGTCTGATTGTTGACAATGCAGAACATTCTCAAAGGGATCCCACGATATTTCATGTTATGGAAACACTTTCGTCATCAGAGAATGCCTTCACCAAGAAACCACTTCAACAAATCTTGAATTTAAACCAGGTAAAACTCATTACAAGCAAATTTGTTACTATTATTAGATGGTACGACACGAATTGTCGAGACAATTTGTCAATATATTTTGAATATTTTCTAGATTGAATATCTAAACGCTTATTCATGAATTCAATCTTTGACAAATTACATTACCAGCATTACCCAAATGTGACAAATTACTGACGACAAATCATATCAGTTGATTAATCATAACGCAAGAATCATAGTGAATATTTTTATTTTCAAAACTAAACAATAGCACCACGGAATCTTTACGCTTAAATTCTAACTTGCGGTACATTTAAATCCAAAAAACTCAAAATCATGTGAAAACATTTAACATACAATATGTCCATGTTCGGCTCATTTGAAATACAAGGTAAAATTAGGGTAACGGTAATTTTTTAAAAAAATACTTAGGTGCAGGAACATACACATTCAATACCTACACCATGTACGACATATTTTAAATATATGTATATTTATATAATAGTCCACCCACATGAAGTGTCGCTCCTGTGAATAATTTGACATGATGTGTTGTATCAGTAAAACCTAATTTCAATAGGTTTTTCCTAAGCATACAATAAAAATTTAAATCAGTCAAATTCACACAAAATGTCCGTAATCTGTCAAAAACAAAAACTGGGAAATATATAAGACTATATTGATGATAGAAAAATTAAATAACTCGATGAGAAGCTTTTACAAAAATCTCTAACTTAATTAATGTTACTACAGGTCATCCGGAACCTGATTATATCCAAAGTGGAAACTAGGGTTAAAAACTCGTCAGACGTCTTTCCATATACATGCCTGAGAGGAGTAATGACGGAAGTAGTCCCTTTGACTGAAAATATAAAAGTGATACAATCCATGTTCAACAAAGTATGTAAATACTGCTTTAGCTTCTCTGCAAAGCAATTTGTTCTAACCACTACATTTTCTTTCTTTTCAACTTTAAGGTGCTTGAAAAATACATTATCCAAATTGAAGCATTGCAACTTATTCGCTCAATTGACCGTCAAAATATCAGTACGGACAAGGTAAGGATAGACATCAAAAGTTGAACATCCTTACATAGTACGGTAAACGGTTGTAATAAATGTACTCTGTTTTACATTAGCTGACTCAACTGCAAATGGATTGTCGTGATAAACGGCCCCATTTACAACATAGGAAACGTGATTATCAAATGACAGATGAGCTGCTGAAAACTTGTGTCTGTATTTCACAATTCAAGCATATTGCGGAAACCCATGGACTCTTCACACTTCACTCGCATCTTCATGGTAAGAAAAGAAGACAAACAAGGAGGTTGTTTTGTATTCTGAAATAAAAGGGGAATTTTTTTATAACACTACATTTTAATAATTCTGTTTAAACAGGAATTTTGAACAATACTGACTGCTCCCCGTGTTTTCCTGGAGAGGTGAAAAACATAGGACTATATCAAATTCTCATGAGGGTTTCTGAAATGCTAACTTTTCCGCTAGACGACACAACGGAAAACAAAGTCATTGTAAGTGTAAATTAGGAGATGATATGAACAAATCAGTGTCTTTTTAAATCCCACTTTGGCGACTAAATTCCAACACAGCGAGATTTAATGAAATATACTTAGATAATAGTTGTGGGTATTTGATCTAAACGCACTACTTTGGTGATATCCAGTCACAAATTTTTCCATTAAATAATATTGCCATTAAATATTTGTGCAAAGATTTGGAAATAAAAGACCAGAAACCTACAAACGATTAGACCGAGAACAAAAGTGAAATACATGAGAATCAGCATTGTTAAGCTATTTGTATACTTTACAGCCTAAGCCTATATCAGTGTCAAACCCCAACAAGGAAGTTGAATACAGTTTGAGTCATCCTAAGATGACGAGACTACGGGATATAGTGATGAGTCGTTTTCAAAATCAAACGAAAGGAAACAAAGGCACTGTGAAAATATTTAGTCGCGTACGCCTGCATATAGGTATTCTTAAAAGTGCACCGGAAGCACTAGGGTACATGTACTAAATTCTAAATTCAAATTAAGTTTCAGGAAAGTGTAACAGAAATCGGAAAAATGCCTAATACAATTGTGCCTTCCACAATATCGAGAACGATAAAAGTTGTGTGCCACTATGTGCTCGACAAGGAAATATAGCAACTGCAAGTTATAAGAGAATTTAGAGCTGGTGAACACAATGTACTTGTCTCGGGCTGTACAGGGTAAGTCAAAATATCAAATAAAGTCAAATACCTTAAAACTTTAAAAGCAGATTTTTTGAATAGTTTTTGTTTAGTACTAGTATGCTCTGTACTAGGCAAAAACTCATGCAGATTTGATCCCAGAAATAGCATAATGTTTCATGACACTTGAATAGAATTATTTGTAATTTAAGCCAAAGTTCCTATTGAAAAAGTCAACGATTGATGTTTTTTTATGGAAATAACAGAGAAGAAGGCCTCGGACATTAGAAAGGTAGACCTAATGGTGTACTTTGATTTGAGCCGGACACCCAAGGGTCTTATTCAATGGATGAGTAAGGAAAGCGACACACGCTGCAAAAGAATAGCATTTCTACTCACAGAGGGCAGAGAGGAAAAGGTAAAGTGGTCAATTTAATACATTCGTTTATTTGGTTCTAATTGCAGTCTTTTCCATCCCAACTTAGACTTACCAAGAAATGATAAAAATGTGCAGTGAAGATAATTCGACAGAATGTGAGTTTAAACACTTCCTATATAAGGAGAGCAAAAGGATGGTTCCAAAAGGTTTAAATTAAATATGTATTAAAGTACAAATGTATACCACCTACTATTTGGGGGTTGATTGAGAACTTAACATTGACACAATATAATTTTACAGGGATAAAGCCGGAGTGCAAGGTTACCCAGATTTTACCTACTCCATCTTGGTAAGAACAAAACGCATATAAGTGAACAATATCAAACGTACAAGTTCAGTTTCAAATGTTTGACTATCGTTTGATCATATCATAAGTTGCTCAGCTTCCAGCGGCGCGACTCAAACAACGAACGCTTCAATAGTGGACGAGGACCCCAGGGAAATCCTAGCATTGTGCCAGAAGCGGAGAGAAGATTGTAAGGAAAATGAACTAAAACCACCAGCATCCTCATCAGCATCCTCATCCGCATTCGCATCATCATCATCGTCATCGACGTCCACCATCGTGCAGCAACTCCCTACCAATTGGCTAGAGGAATCGAACCGGTTTGTGGAGATAAAGTGCACGCAGATGAGACCAAAGCCAAAGTCTTCTCTCAAACGACTAACACTGAGTCACCGACTGACATGTTCTCTAGATGCAAAAGGTTGGGTTGTAATCCTATTCTAAGCGAAAAATCAAATGTAGCGGAAAATATGTGTAAGGTACAAAACTGGAAAAATTTCAATTTTCAAAATTCAAAAAATAAAAAGGCACTTTGATTTTAGTCAAAAGTGAAAAGCAAATGTCAATACGGAGGCAGCGTGCAAACACATTTCGCTTGATATCGGGCTCACACACTGCCTCATCTTCCTGAGCGCATACACAAATGACTCATTACCTATTATGCAGGATTTATTGGCGCTAAATGAAATATTTATTACAAGGGAATAAGAATGGTTCTTTCTTTGCATTCGACGATTCACTTTTCATGCACATGTTGGGGACTGAAAAGAGATATATTGATAGAGACAAATTGTATTTTTTTAATTTTATTATTTAATACGTCCAGAAACAGAGTATTCGCAAATTTATCGCCAATTCCGTATAATGTACACACGACTAGTCTCAAAATAGGCAAACTTATTAAATCTAAATAGAGATTTATTATTCAAAAAACATAACAAATCCAAAATAGGTCAGTAATGTGTGTGTAGTAGGCCATGAAGGGTTAGGTGTAAATGAATTTTTCAAAATGAAATTCTCGTCAAGAACTTGGTCGCTTTCGGGCTCTGGTCCTAACTAACATATGCACTCAAGAAGCTGATGCAGTTTGCGAGCACGGCATCAAGCGAATTGTGTTCGCACGTTGAACTCATGAACAAATTTAACTATGCCTTCAAACTTTAACTATTAATTATTATCTTTGCCATTTGAAATAGGTGGTGCTCTGGGTGTGCCGGGCATGTTATCTGAACCAGAATAAACAAAATCCTTGGTATGTGAATGTAAACTGAAGATTCTGAAAACCCCATGTTGTCTGAACTGAAATTTTAGGAATCCCAGGTTTCTAAACTTAATAAAAATGTGGAATTAAAGTATGACAAAGACAAAAAAGAGAAACTTGACATTTTTAGAGCTTCAGCAAATAGAACGCGAAGCAGTTCTAAATAAAATCTTATATTCTTAGACTTTAGTGTATTTGTACATGCATTTGCTCATTGCTAATGAAATACGCACATAAGCAATTACATTTCGCAATACAGATAGGGAAATCGACTTACTAAACCTATCCATACTGCAAGCTGTATCTACATTAGTTATTCTACAAAATTTGCAATCAGTTTGATTCGATTCCAATTCCCGATTCGAAACCAATCAAACCTGTATGTTGATTTATTGTGCTGTACTTTGCCTATCGATGATTCTCTTTCAGTCCCGCATATCAGTCAGGGATTTCTAAAATTTGAGTTCAGACATTAGGGTCCACCTTCAGTTTCAGTTTACATTCACATACCCAGGTGTTGAGATTCAGGACTGGATGCAGAGCCCAGCCTGGTACTACCTAACAGATGCAGTGCCTGTTAGGCATGAAATAA
>JAQFXZ010001463.1:0-11921 GCA_034694025.1 Ceratophysella scotica | reverse complement strand
GATCAATATTTTCTTTAAAATGAAAGCCGGACGCAAAATTCTCGCTCCAGGCCGGACCAAACCTAGCTACGGCTCTGAAGGTAAGTATGCTACAACGCTGTTTCCACATCAAGATTTCTCACGGCTTCAAATTGTTGTGAACTACATGCACACTTGCCTAAAACGCACACTGACAAACCAAGATCATAATGAGAACGGAGCAAATACCGGTTTTTGCAGATGCAAGGTGCAACACCAAATTAAAGGGGATTCTGATACCAAGCTCAATTCCATCGTACGTTTAAATTTTTCGCTTGGTATTAAAACCGTAAAAAACATCTAAATTAAATACAATATTTTAAACTCGCACAAAATTTTTAGCAAATTGTTTTTAATTTGTTGCAAACTTCCATACATTTATGTGTATACTGTAAATATGGACACCATAATTTTTAATTCTTCGTCTACTTCACATTAATCCAGGAGATTATTTCGTATTCGAAAGCCTACTAAATTGACGCAGAATTAAAAACAGTTTTTTTCAAAACTGATCATTATAACCTCCAAAAAAGGAAAAATTAACATTGAGGCGCACTTAACTCACAATTCAGAAATTCAGACCGCAAAAACACAATAATGCATGACAGATGAGAAAGACTTAGTTTAGCGTTCAGCTTGCCCCTTCGCCTACTCTCAAAGGCGGGAGAAGGAAATGCTCATTTGAAAACTGTCACTTTTGTACAATTTCATTTCGTGATTCGGATTTACATGAATTACACGTAGTCGCCGGTTCGCTGTCAAGTGTCAGAGCTCAGAGTTGACTATCCAGGGTCAGTGTGCGTGCGTGGAGTGTCAAGTGAAGTGACCCACATCCTACTTCATGTCATACTTTGTCCTTAACCGTTGACCTCGGCTTTTGGAGTTATTCGTTCGGATTCGGACATCTGACTGAGCTGTACATCTCTGCACTACTGGTGACTGGAGATTGGAGACTGTTGACTGGAAACTGTTGAAACTGTTGGTGACAGTGAACATTTGAAGGTCAGAGGGGACGTCAGACGGGACGTCAGACGGATAGGAGCACCTAAACCACACCATGGGAGTTTCAATGTACGTTCGCACTCATATCTTTGCTTTTTACTACATAATGACACTGAAAAAGGAGCGCAATTCTTTTCCATTCGATATGATGTATGATGATGGATTAAGTATGTCTAAGCTTGAATTTGGTTGTGGTAGTTTGGAAACGTAGCAATGTCCAGTTCAGCCTGCAACCTATGTTGCGACAACAGTGTCCGATTTAGGAGATGCAACTGAAGAATTAGACTTAGACCTGATATGATATTGATTGGAAAGCTGGCATGCATATAGATAGTCAGTAGCGCATAAGTGTAAGTTTAAAAGCCAGTAGTGTACCGTATGTGCTCATTTAATTATATTAAGCTCGCATTTCATTTTTCCCATTCCAACTGCGAACAAGGTCACATGCCAAGTCCTGAACTGAATATCTAGAATTGAAAGGCCATAGGTTCAACGGTCATTTTTCCAGCAACGCCGTCCCGTCACTCTCCAGGTCCGGTGATATTGATTGATCCAAAGTGTCATGTGTCATGGTCATGGGTCATGTGAAATGTGAACTAAGTAGCATGTTTGTAACTTGTAGTAATCAGATCCTCCATCTTTGCTCCGTCTGGTGACTGACTAAAAGTTTGGCTATGATGCTTTTCCAGTTTGCAGACGTATCCCGTGAAGGATGGCCTCACTGGCACCCAAACAATTGAGCTTCTGACGAATCGGGTTCTTACGCTGGGAGGAGTTCAGCAGGGATACTTTATTGTGGACTGTGACTCCCATCACTGTGTCCAGCCAATGGGTGAGCTGACACTTACAGCTATTACTTAACTAATTTGTTTGAATTTTGAATAAGTAGAAAGTAGAGTGAAGAGCGCTTGTTAAACCATTTTTTATTGCTTTTGCACGCAAACAACTCAAAAGTTCTGAAATGTGGGCAGCATGGGATCATGTCACTCGTTCATACTGCATCCAGATCATGTTGGGGTCACAATTGGGGGTCAAAGGGCTCATATGTCATATTCTAACCAAGTTCATGTCCTGCTGAGTATCACATGTCACAGTTCTACAGTTCCACTCATACTCGTGGGCAATAGATTCGGCTGTCATCAATTCAAAGTATGTTTCTAATTTTTAATTTCCTGAATCGGATAATGAGAATACAAGGTTGTAGCTGAACAGGTAGTGCTCGTAGTAATACTGGAGATGGGTCTAGTTGACTCATGAATCAGTGTTTAATTAGTATTAGTTGTAAGTATTAATTAGAGATAAGTAGTGAGAAAAGAAGGCAGTTTGTCTTGTCCACAGTCCACGTGGACACTGGCTCAAGCAGCTAAATCCTCGTTTCTCCTCACGCACATCTCACCTCATTTAAGAACAATGTAAATGTAAGTTCTCACATATTCTGTCTGTCTGCGTTCACATTCTTCGATCCAAATGTAACATTTCGTTTGGTAAGTAGTAGTACACATAGAGTATTATAGAGTAGGTAGTAGGTATCTAAAGCTTAGGTGTAGGTAGTCTAAGTATGTATTGTCATATTTTATTGTCTCATATGTTTCATGGAAGCGCGTGAATACATGTTCAGAAGAAGGAAGGACATGTTCTTCTGGGTTCCACACAGGACTGGGTCACTGGATGTTGAAGATTCCAGCTTGATTCCAGCTTGATTCCAGTGCGGCAACTCATGTCCACAATACTTACTGGCTATCAGTGCGTTAGAGCGAGACTTACACTAGCTTACTTCTAGGCTTACACGTCACGTCACGACGTGAGTGAGTAGTGATTCTGAAAGAGGGCCAAAATAAGAGCTTTTCCCAAGTCCTTCCTAAATAAGCAGTACTTACTCACAAGTACGACCAAGTACTTGCTCAATCAACCCAGCCATGTGATGGGAGCAGGAAAGTACTTCTAGCCTACTAAATACTACTTAAGTAGTTTGGGAATCTGGGGGTTCCCAGGGTTCTGATGAGGCGTCCAGTAAGCCAGACCAAGACGAACACCCTGTATTTCATATGACATCTGACATCTTCTGTCTACATTAGAAGCTAGTAAGTACGCAAGATCCGGTTTCAAGAGGTATTTACGCATTCAGCATTCAGGTACTTTCGGCTTAAACCTTGACACGCCTTATTTAGCTTCCCCAGCTCAGACCGGAGTGAAGTCTGGACTCAATTCCAAGAGAAATTGCTCCGAATTCCGCACCGTTTTTAGCTGGAAAAGCAGAATAAGCTGACGACATTTCTTCAAAGCTACTTTGTGTTTGATATTTCTGATTCCTGATATTAAAGAGAGCAATTTCTGATATATAATCCGAGGGAAAGAGGAAGGCCTTCCGCCCCACTAGGCTTCTCTTCCCTTTCCTGATTGATTAGACACTATTGAGTAGTTGAGTAGAGAGGCTGATATAATGGCGGAGCAGGAAGCCCGAGGCTTCTCCGTGCTTCTCACTTCCCGTGTTTCCAATAAGCTTCTAATTATGTGTATATGCTATGTGCTTAGTTGTGAACGGGAGAGGTTCCTACGCCTGTCAAACGGAAGTTCCTTGGAAGGGCCTCTGCGGCGGGTGGAAGTGATGGTGGGCTTGGGTGGGTGGGTAGTAATTGGAGGAGTTTGAGCTAAGGGGATTGAGATGATAGGGCTGATATTTACGTAGATGTGCGTCCTGGAGCTCCTCCTGACTTGGGCCGTAGTCCGACTCATACTCGCTGTAGTCGTAGAGTCGGGCTTGATGAGCTGATTGGTACTGAGCTGGGCTGGAATTGAAAACAAATGCAGTTAGTGGGCATCACACGTCTCACGTCCCAAGCCAAATTCGATCAGAAAAGAAGGAAACGTGGGGAATTCCGATTGAAGGAAGAAATCATAAGGTTTGTACTGAGTTCTCAACGTGATTGGACATGGGACATGGGAAGACGTTTACTGACCTTGAGTGGGCGTGGTAGTTGAGTTGAGGGTGGGCAGGATGGGGGTGAAGGCGGGGAGTGACGGTTCGTTGGTGGAGTCGGTTCGTCACGTTGTTCGTGATGAGGAGGAGGTTGGGATTGGGCGGGAGGTGGGCCTGGGTGGGGAGCTTGGGGGAGCGGTTGTTGTTCAGCTTGAGTTGGGTGGGCGGTGTGGGGAGGACGAGAGCGTGGTTGTCGGTGGGTGGATGGGAGAGGGGAGGGGCGGGTAGGTCGGGATGGTGCATTTCCTCCAGTTCCACGCCCTTTGTTTCTGGCACGGCGCAGCAGACGAAGAAGAGACCTGCGATGGACACGCCTGAGTAGATCCAGAAGGCTCCGTACAGACCGACCGAGGACTTGATGTCTTCGTACGTCTTGACTGCAGTGAAAGCACAGGCGTAGCTGAAGGCGGTGCACACTGCCCCACCGAACCCTCTGAACACACCAAATATATAAATTAGTAATTAGTTGTTACAAGTCAGGGTTAGAGAGGAAGCCGTGTACTCACCTGTGTTCGAGCGGGAAGAGTTCTCCGACCATGAGCCAAGAAATGGGCCCAATTCCGATGGAGAAGAAGAGGGTGAAGAAGAGGACGCAGGTGAGCGGGATCCAGTCGAGGGATGGGCCGAAGCCCGCGTGTGACGGAGGCAGGGACTCTTCCATCCAGTTGTACAGACCGAAACCAAAGAAACTCCCTGGAAAGAGAATGGGTCAGATTGGGCTCAAATTGGACACCGTTTGGAATTTTGGAGGTAGCGGCGTAGCGGGATCAGAATCTGACCTGATATGAAGAGGTTGGAGACGATGAGCAAGGGGAGTCGTCCGGCCGTGTCGATGAGGAGGCCGGAGGTCATTGAGCCCAGCAGTTGGAGCAGAATGACCACGATGGCCGCCCAGTGCGGATTCAGTGATCGGCCAAATACCTGCAAACAATTTGACAATTTGAGGTTAGGTTTGGTTAGTTCTCGATGTTAGATTCCACACGTTCCATTAGTTTTGAACAGATTTGAGCGGTTGGCGAGTGTAGTGCCAGTGTTTTAGTAATTCCTGAAACCAAAGCAAAAGCGACCCGAAAGTAAACATGAAAACACGTGCAACCAAATGGCGTGCGTACCATGATATGCGTAATAGAAAGTTGGGCATCAGAATCAGCCCATTTCTCAAAAATCTAAAACATAAGTAAAATTAGAACCAAACAAAACTGAGATCAAAAGTCCAGAACGGCTCACTGCCTGTTCGGATCAAACAAAAAGAAAGTGAAATGTACCGGCTGAGCCTCATTGGTGAAATTAAGGTCATTTTGGAAGGAAACGACGGATGAGCGGTTGTAGACCTAGAACGAAGATCGGAAACGGATATTTGGATTTCTGCTCAGATTAGACGAGAAATTTGGGGCTCAATTCCGCCTGGACAGTTGGATCTGGTCAGAATTCTGAGGAAATGTGTCCAGACGGGATATTGAACTGGTTTTTCTTAGGTTCTGAGTTCTGAGTTCTTACATGTTTGAAGATGGGCACGGCGTAGTGTGTAAAGACGGTGACTCCTGAGAACTTGTGGAAGAACATGAGTCCGCAGGTGATGAAGAGCGGACGAGTGAGCTGACTAGAGAACTTGGGGAAAATCGTCTTGTCCTTGTTCAGAATGTTCGAACGCAACGTGCTCATCTCGCTCGCCACGTCTTCTTCTCTGGAACGGAGCCAGGCCATCGACCTGGACGCTTCCTCATCTCTAAACACATAACCTCCAATTAGTGACCAATTAAGTGGGAGAAAAGAAGCCAATTCCCCTTCAGACTTTTCTGGAAGCAACTTCCATATTTTACTCAATTATTGCAACTCCTTATTTTGGCCTTAATGGCCTCCGGCTTTTTCGTCTTTTTCAACGGTGAGCAGAGAAAAGCGTCCGACGTTGCTATGCCTATCATGTAGTAGTGTAGGACATAGGTGAGTGTATACCTTCCGTGGTAAAGGAGGAAGCTGGGCGTTTCGGGGATGGGAAGGATGGCGAGGAAGAAGAGGGCGGGAGCGAGAGCCGCCACGCCCGCCAACTGTCTCCAGTCCAAAAAGGCTCCGAGCGTGTAGGAACAGAGCGTTCCCAGCTGACCTGCCATCTTCAGAATGGCACTCAGACAACCCCGGATCTCAGGATGAGAAATCTCACTCACGTACACCTACGGGGATGCATACTAAGCTCATTAGTTAAGCCGAGTCTGGAATAGACTTGAAGTTGTTCGATCATACCTGAGTGGCGAGTAGTGTGACGGCGGAGAAGAATCCTCCGATGAAGGAAGTGCTGTACATCATTTCGACTCGTTGAGCGAAGACGGTGAGGAGCCAGGAGGCGGAGAAGGGAAGAGCGACGAGCAGAAGCGACATCTTCCGTCCCAACTGCAACATCATCCCTCCCGCCAAACAACCGAAAATGGCGCCCAGCAAAGACAAGCTGGCTACCCATGATCCCTCCTGCAAATCAAACAGAACCCAAGTTAGCCCAATCCGGCAACATTCCAATTCTTCATGTATGGTGCGGAATTCGAGTGCTTTCGTTGTCTTGTCCATAGAGCAGAGCAGCGTGGTTGGGAATGTGTGATTGAGTATTGGGTATTTCCTGAGAGGATTGCGAATTGTGTGATTTGATTAAGGACGGATCCCTCCCTCTGCTCACATTCCCTCCCTGCCTAATTTGTCCTCTGTGTGTCTTCTCATTAAAACTCCTCTTTTTTCGTCTTTTTCGTCTTTTTTTTTTGTCTGTTTCTGGAGTGGAGAAATGGTTAGAGTGGGAAGAAGAATTGAATTAGAAGGAGTCTCCCAGGACAGAGCTCACTTTTCCAGAACAGACACATTTGGAGAACCAAATGGAGAGCAAATGAAAGGTTCCTCTCTCCACTCAATCCTGTACACTCACTGTACACTGTGCAGTGCAGAGGACAGAGGAGAGACAATAGAGTCGGAAATTGGGACGGGAATTCCGTACAGGCTCCTCCAAAGATTCATCAAGGACTGGACTCTCTTCCTACATATGTCGTAGTTCGTAGTCTATCCACTCGTGACTCGTATCACTCAGCTCGGACATATTCTTCCTTTTGACTAGATATAGCCGCCATTCTGTTTTCTGTTCCTGTGGCCGATTTAATTACTGCCCAGCCAGTCCCATTTTTGATGACTGGCATAAGACATAACCCATTGTGTAGTGGAAGTACAAATAAGAAAACTGAGCGTCGTTTCCTGCTTAATAGCTCCTGCTTCACATCCAGGGAAATAAAATGGGAACAAAAGTTTTTATGTTCCGTGGAGGAGTGGAGGAGTGGGCGGCTGGGCCGAATATTGTCTTGTCCCTACAATCCCCATCTACTTTCACCAAACAACGGCCAGCACGTGCTCAGGTTGCGTCGTCCAAAACTTGGGATTTCGAAGCAACTGCATAGAGACTCAATATGCCTAGGTGATAACGAGACACCTTGCATGGTCTGTATTTCCGAATTAGGTATTCTGAGCGTGGATGGAGGATCTGGTGGCCTGTAGCCATTACTCTCCTTTCTCCCTTCCCTTCTCCCTCTTCCAGTCGAGTCGATGGTCAGAAAAAGGCGATTGGGAAGAAAATTGGATCTGGTCCTATTTCTCGGTATTCTCGGTATTCTCTGTATTCTCTGTATTCTCGGCTATTATCCTAATGGGCAGACTCGTGATGAGTACGAGTTTTGGAGTTTTGGGTCATTCACTTTCGTACTCAGTCCAGCGCAGGAAGGAGCCTTGGTCTGCTTTAGCATGTAGTCAAGTCATTGGGCCGACTGGACCACGCTTCTCATTCCGCCATAAATGCGGAACATGAAGTATTCACATTCAACACGGCTCGTTCCACTACTTTTACTTTCTCCTATTTGGAATTGAGAAAGGAAGGAGTGAAAGGAGTGAAAGGAGAGAAAGGAGACAATGGACTTGGACTCGTACTTACTTGCGGAGACACTGGGAACGTGGTAGTGGAGGACTCTTTGAGAGATGCCAAAGCAGGACTGCTGTAGCCCTTGCCCAATCCAGCTGCAAATGGACCCAGACTCACTGCCAATGTGGCCAGAACCTAAAGAAAAAACAGGAAATAATTCATTAGGATCCATTCACCACTACTGTCCACTCTCTGACCTACTTCCGCTCCTGATTTCCGAGTCAGAGGGAATTGGACCGTGTGCCACGTGCGAGGGTTGTTCCAAAAAATTTTTTCCGTTGGCTGGTCGAAGACAGGATTTAGTTAAATACGGTAGTACTTAAATGAAGGGTCAATCCAAGAGAAATTCGATTATTTTGAAATACATATAATACCGGTTTCAAACTATGAATCTAGAATCAAAATCGTAAAAGCTAATCAAAATCTTGCGCGAAGTTGGGTCACTTAGGGGTCAGGGGTCAAACTTCTCAGTCAACATTTTCAAAGGAGCAAAAACTTTCATTGCCTGCAACTTTGGATTCGGTCAAAAATTGAAATTTCGGTCAATTTCCGGGTATTTGGGGTCAAGGGTCAATTGACTCCATAAATAATATTTGAATTGAACAAAGAACAAACGCACTAGCATTCCCTACGATTTCCGATTTGGGCAAAAGTCAAATTTTGGCCGATTTTTCAGTTTCTGGGTCACTTATCACTTAGGGGTCATTTGATCGGGTCAACTATACTTCATTTTCTGCGCTGGATTAGTACAAAGCGTTTGACACCTTAACTGACCCTTCAGCGCTTCCCAGTCTCAAGATAAGCGAACACGGACGGACGGACGGAAACTGCAAAATATATAACAGATCATAAAATCAGTCAAAATTGCAAGATTGATGTGGATTCTATCACCAGGAAATTAAGGAAAATTTGAAATTTGAAATGGTACTGGAAATCATTAAAGAATTAAAAATTAAGGACGAAATTTAAAAAAAAATTAATTTGATGTCAAAGAATTTGCTTTAGATTAGAAATAAAGTTCGACCGTTTGCATTTCGTCCTTTTGTTTACTTGGAGTAAAAATCTGTGAATCAGGAAGTAGAGTGAAGTATTGGAACAACCCTCGTATCTGCTGAATGCTGAATGCTGATAATTTGAGGCCCACATGTCATGTGTAGCTCTGTAAATTGTTCTATTGATTCGTGTCCGTGGAAGGAATAAGAAATGGTCTGAGTTAATAGTTCCGTCCAGGAAGGGATAAAAAAGTAATGATGTTTAATTCAACTTTCAGGAGTTGAGGAGCGGGAGAACTTTCACTCCGCTTATTCCTTATCCCTTCTCAATCTCCTCTGCTCCTCCACCACCCAGCCAGCAGGAAAGTATTCCAGGCTAAATCCTTGTGCGTGTTTGTGCACAGAGTAATTTCTCATTTCTTTCCTTAATTCATTCCGCTTCCTCCTGATTAGCTCTATAAATAGGTTCTGGACTCAAAAATTGGATTCATCTAATGAGATCCAAATATAATGGACTTCCGGCCTACGAACTTTTGACCTGCTTTCTTCACCATTCATGCGTTCAAGTCAAGAAAGCAGAGCCCGAACAGTACCTAAAGAGCGTATCTCATCTCATCTTAAAAGTGAAATAGGGAACTGGAGACGCGGAGTAAAAGGAAGAAAGGCTGATTAAAATGTTTAATAGGATTTTGACTATTAAGGGAAGCCAGTGTGTCTGAAGTGAGGGATTTGGGGAGAAGAAGGTGGGACGACACATTATCTGATTTTATGGCCCATTCCGAGCGTCTGACGGCGGATCATGTTCTTCTTGCTCCAACCACCCCTTCTCTCCTTCTCTCTTTTTATGTCCAGACGCTACAGCTTATAGCTCCTTCCAGTCGAGTCTTGCTACTCCGAATTATGACCAGAGCATTTCTCTGCAATTTATGACCTCTTCCCTCTCTGCAGTCACCAGATAGCACTCTCCCTCCCGTGTTTACCTCTCCTTTCCTTTCCCAAAACCTTCTGTTCTGCCTGGCACGTGCACATAGTTTGTTTTCTTTTGCCTCTATTAGGTTTGTCTAGATGGGAAACTAGCAGGACAACGGAGTCGGGGCCGTGCATACGGAAATAGAAATATTTAGAATATCCCGACTTGTTTCAGCCCTGCTCAAAATCTAAAACGTTCAAGTTCTTTGGAGAAGCACTCTCCACGGACTCATAAGTGCGCAATAAAAATTAAAGTACTTTGGACGGACTTTTCGGTTGGAATTGGAACTACATGTCTATCTCTTCTGTATGCAATTCTAGAAACTGGAATATCCCAAAATGAAAGTCCCCCGATGGATTTTGGGGAAGAAAAGTCTGTTGGGCTCAATGAGTGAGTGGAATCTTGGATCCAGACTCCCTTCTTGCTCTCTCGGCTAATGTTGGAACGTTTTCTCAAGAATTTGAAAAGTTTGACTACTCAGAACTCATTAAGCACAAAAAAAAAAGAGAAAAAAAAAACGGGAGATGAGAGTGATTTTCCCGTTAGACCCGGGCATGTCTCTATCTCTATGTGCATGTAGTGAGAGTGAGAGTGAGAGGAGTGTTGTTTGGAGAATAAAGTCTGGTTCCTTAATGCAGAGACTCTTGTGTAAATCAGTTTAAATGAGACAAGTTTATATGCAGAGTCCTCGTTGGGACAGAGATCCGAGTCCTTTTATCTTATCTCAAACAGTCCTTCACGCATTTCGGGATGAGACTCCTTCATTTGTAATTGAAAGGACTCTAATCTAATTGAGGAATAGGAAATAGAACAGAAGCCTCCTCCTGCTCCAATGAGGGAATGAGGAACCTGAGGAAGCTGAGGCATATCGGCTCCACCGTCCACTGCCTTTGAATCATCCAAATCCAAACAAACTCCCGTCTTTTGTAGGCATTCCCATTCCACTGTTTTTATATTTGTTCGGAGAATCGGATAACGACAAAAAGGGGTTGGGGCAAATATTGAGCAGAGAAGGACGAGTATAGTAATGAGCCGGTCGGATTCAATTTTGGCCGAATCCAGATTCTCGGCTGATCCGGATATCGGATATTGAGAAGTTGAAAGGGAGAGGAGAAGAAGATTTTAGTTTGAGGGCTGGGATCGAGGGAGGAAAGTGAAGGAGCTAGTTTTGATTCTTTGATTGAGTTCTTCTTGTCTATTAAAAGTAAAATTCTGAGTGTGGATCTCTGGGATCTCTTCCACTTCTGACTCACAACTTCTCATCACATGCTCCTCTTCGGGATGGGGATAATGAGTGGAGTGAAAGGGAGGTGAACTTTCTCTTTCTTCCCAACAAATCAGCCCCGGCTTCTCATTTCTCATCTTTCTGTCCCAAGGGAGACCCCAGGAGACCCCAGCCAAGGGGCTCCCAATGGACTCACAGCCCAAAAGTTGGTTCCAAAGTTGGGAGAATCAACTCCTCTGCTTTCACTCTCCTCTCAACAGCCTTCTTGAGTAGTGAGGAGCTCAGGTAACATATTCTTGGGCTCGATCCCGGAAACTTCTGCTTTCTCTCTTTGATCCCCAAGATTCAATTAGTGAGGAGGAGATTATGTTTAATGGACTTATGCAGATTGGCCAGATTGGCCCATTCATCTCTACCCTCAATTCCACAACTTAATTACAACTCTGATTCGATTGAGAGGTCCAAAACTGTTTGGGGGCTTTGAAGATGGGTTCGAATTTTGGACCTGACTCTGGCCACAACCACTCTTTGTTTGGAGAAGGATGCATGAGACGGGATATGAGAGAGAGAGCAGAGACAGAGTGAGGAGTTAGGCTGGGGTCAGATCCTTCCAATTGATGAAGACAGGTGGCTCAAGCACTAGCGGCTCAGTAATTAATCTTCATCAACTTCCTGTTCGCGCTAAAATCCCGAGTCCTCCACTAACCCACTACACACATGCTACACATTTCCTACTGGCTTGTCTTGTAATGGGCGTCTACGTTTTTGCCTCAGTACCGTCTTGGACAGAAACGACAAGA